>PVHP010024851.1:0-14843 GCA_004024765.1 Zapus hudsonius
AAAACCTAAGGACCCAAGTTCTATTCCCCAGTACCCATGTTAAAGCCAGACGAATTAGTGGTGCATGCTTCTGGAATTCATTTGTAGCAGCAAGAGGCTCTGGTACACCCATTCTCTCTCTCCTTGCAAGTAAATTAAAAAAAAAAAAAAAGAAACAGTTGCCTTTCCCCTGTTTTGTGATGCTGAGGACTGGACTCAGAGCCTGGAGTGCAACATGCCACACCACTGAGCTATATCCCCGCCATCATGAGTCCTTAATCACTAGGCCACACCCCCTCCTCAGCATGCTTCTTTTTTTTTTTAAAATATTTTATTTATTCATTTCCAATCAGAGAAATAGAGAGAGAGAGAGAGAGAGAGAGAGCACACCAGGGCCACCACCTTGTGGGTCTGGCATATGTGGGTACTGGGGAATTGAACCTGGGACCTTAGGCACTGGAGGCAAGTGCCTTAACCGCTAAGCCATCTCTCCAGCCCTCAGCATGCTTCTGATAAAAGCCAGCCCTGCTGCAGTACTGGGAATTTAATGAGTTTCTACCCCAAGATAACCCTGCAGCCTGGGGTCCAGAGGAGGCCTTCTAACTGACAGCAAGAAAAAAGCTGGGATGGTGACACTTTAAACCTCAACTGTAGCCTGAGTGCTTGGAGGTGGGGAGAAGGCCCTCCAGGGGTCTCCCATACTTCCTTCACAGGTGGCCCCACAAATGACAGACACCATCATTTGGCAGGAATTCCTCTTCTCTGCACCTCACTGTCACCCTGAGCAGATCATTCAGAAACAAGCTAAGCATGTGCAGATGAGTAGATTAATTGATAAAGGTTTTTTTTGGGGGGGGGGATAAGATAGAGTCTCCCTCTAGCTCAGGCTGACCTGGAACTCCCTATGTTGTCTCAGGGAGGCCTTGAACTCACAGTGATCCTCCTGCCTCTGCCTCCTGAGTGCACCTGCTGGTGAGAGCTTTGATGTAAAGGGAAGGAAAGGGCTAACCTCCAAGTGAGTCTGCTGAGGGCTGTGCCCATGCCAAGGGCTGATACCAGGGCTGGGCCGGCTAACAGGTTCTCTGCTGCCCCTTCTTCTGAGAGTGTGTCTGTTAGTGTGAGAAGTGAATACAACAGAGCTCAGAAACTCTGCTTAGCTGAGAAAAATGCCAACCCGTCCAGCCAGTTCTGCCTCAAGCCCCATCTTTTCTGTGTTAATAGAATTTTGCATGTATTTGCAGTTTTCACAGTTTCAGTGGGTATTTTGTTTTTTCAGCTTGTTCGTGGTGTTGTTTGCAGACAAACTCCCGCTTGTTCAAACCCAACAAGCCTGCGGAATACTGTACATATCCTACCCTTCCCAGCACTAACCTGGAGTCCCCTGGTTCTTCTGGTATTGCTGAATGAACGTCCCCTCTACACAGGCATCATTATTGCTTCCTTCACCACTCTGTCTACCACGCCTGGCTCCAAATTGCTGCTGCAGAAAGGGTTGCAGATTGCAAGAATGAATCTTTATGAGCAGATGCATGAATGCACACATGACCGGGCACGGGATACCTTCCAGAAGGAAGTGGGTGGGAGAGCTCTGCTGGCAGCACTTATTTGCATTCTCCTGATCTTCTTCTCTCTTTCTTTCTCCTTGTGTTTTCTTCCCTTAGTGCTATTTATTTGGGTTTTTCACTATAAAAATACCACATGCATGCTTATTCTTTAAAATTTA
Organism: Zapus hudsonius; assembly: GCA_004024765.1. Lineage (NCBI taxonomy): Eukaryota > Metazoa > Chordata > Mammalia > Rodentia > Dipodidae > Zapus > Zapus hudsonius. The sequence continues at coordinate 1,703 of PVHP010024851.1, forward strand.
TTCATTTATTTACATGGAGAGAGAGATGGACAAAATGAACTCCAGACACATTGTTATTTGTGCATTGTGTGCATCCATGTAAACCATCTGTCTTTACGTGGCCACTGGAGAATTGAACCCGGGCCATGAGGCTTTGCAAGCAAGCGCCTTTAACTGCTGAGGCATCTCTCCAGACCCTGACATGCTTATTTTTTAATAACACAAAAAGTATATAAAGTAGCAAAGAAGGAGCTGGGGAGATAGATCCACAGTTAAAGGCCTGCTAGCCTGGGTTCAATTCCCCAGGACCCATGTGTTGTACTCAGCTTTCTCATTGCTGCACAAAAAAAAAAGAACCTGACCAAAGCAGCTTATGGAGGAATGGATTTATTTGGCTCATAGACTCAAGGGGAGACTCCATCCTGGCAGGGAAAACGATGGACACCACCTCCGCCATAGCACTGGAAACAGCGGCAGGAAGGTGTGCCAAACCCGCCCCCAACAACACAGCTCCAGCGAGGTTCTAATTCCCGAACTGCCATCAGCTGAGGATCAGTCATTCAGAACACATTCATTTGTTTGTGGGGGACACCTGGATCAAACTCTCTTTCTCTCTCCCCCCCCCCCTCCTTGTAAGTAAATATATATGAATCATGTTCTCCTCCACTCCTCACCAAAGATGGTATTTGGGATGTAGACCCATCCAGTCTCTTTCCGGCAGCTGACCACGGCTTCTTCACTGGTCTCCCCTCTTAGAAACGAGTGTCTGTCCTGTGACTTCCAAGCAACAAAACCCCGTAGCTTTCCTCATTCCTTGAGGATCTTCTGCCTTCCCTCTCAGACTTCTCCTCAAATCAAACCAAGCAAAGCAAAACACAAAACAGCTCAGAAGAACTGCAAGAACTGTGACTCCGGAGCCAGAGGACTGGGTGGGAATCCTGCTCTGTCATGTGCCAGTGGCCTTGGACCTGTCTGTGGCCTTGGTTTCCTCCTAGATATCATGGAGGTGGTGTTACCTAGAAGCTATAGAGAAGATTGAATGGGCTGAAGCATGCTAAGTGTTAATTGTTCTTCCCCAAGGTCACATCCTCCTCCAGGACTTTCATTGTTTCCCTTGCATTTGATAGAGATGAAGAATATCAAATTCCTTTTCCTTTTAATTTATTGATTCATTTTACTTGCTTCCTTTTGGGGTGCTGGGAATTAAACCCAGGACTTTGAAAAATAATAGGTAAGTATGCTTAGGCCTCTCTGTATTTTTCCATTTTTGAATAGGGTTTTACTAGGCTGGCCTGGAACTCACACGGAAGCCCAGGCAGGTCTTGGACCTTCCGAGAAGCTGAGATTACAGGCCAGCACCACCAGGCCTGGCACTGTTTCCTCTCATTATCTTCCTCCCTTCTCTTCACTGGCTTTAATCTGCTTTTCCTCACTTTCCCATCTTGCCCATCGATGATACTGGGGTTTAAAAGGGTCCAAAGAATCTGCTTGAGTGTGGGTGAGAAGGAGTTCTCCAGAGCAGCCTGACCTTCTATGCCACGGGCTCTCAGGGCTTCCATTTTTTCCTTTCCCTTCCTTCCTTCTTTCCTTCCTTCCTTCCTTCCCTCCCTCCCTCCCTCTTTCTTTCTCTCTCTCTTTCTTTCTTTCTTCTTTCTTCAAGGAAGGGTCTCACTCTAGCCCAGGCTGACCTGGAATTCACTATGTAGTTTCAGGCTGGCCTCAAACTCCCAGCAATCCTCCTACCTCTGCCTCCGGAGTGCTGGGATTAAAGGAGTGCACGCACCACCATGCCCAGCAGGGCTTCCATTTTCTGTTCACCGAATCCAGAGCCTAAGTTTATGAGCAACAGTTACACAACCACCACTGTCCAGCTATCAGCTGTACACACCCGGCCTCCCGCAGTGCTGTGAGGACCTGGGGTCCGGCTGCTTTGGGAAAGGGTGCTGGCTGAGTGGCAGCTCTAGCCTCCATCTCTCTGTGAATACCAAATTCCCAGTCAGTCTGGTGGGTCTCCAGCTAGGGAAGGGCAAATCAGGTTGGGGAAGAGGCGCTCAGTCGGACTAGAAGATGCTCTGATGGGGAGGGGTGGCCCACCACCCACCACTGAGCCCAAGCTGTTGGTGCCAGAACTGGAGAGGCCCTGGAGTGGTTCCCTAGCAGCTGAGCCCCTCCCCGACTGCCTCTCCCTTGCCTGGAGAACAGCTCTCCAGGTCTTGAGCAAGAGGTCAATGAAAATGCAGCAAGCAGAGGTTAGAGGTTGCTATGGAGACACCACCAAGACCAGCCAGGTCAGGACCAAGGGCCATTAAGAGGGTAGTCAGCAACAGACTCAAGGACAACAAAATGCCTGGATCACAGGCACACTCCACCACATGTGATCAGAAAAGGCCCTTTATATCTTTCTTTTTCTCTCTCTCTTTCTTTCTTTCTTTTTCTTTCTCTCTCTTTCTTTCTTTGTTCCTTCCTTCTCTCTTTTTTCTCTCTCCTCTCTCCTTTCTTGCTTTCTTTGGGTTTTTCTTTCAAGGTAGGCTCTCACTCTAGCCCAGGCTGACCTGAAACTCACTTTGTAGTCCCAGGCTGACCTTGAACTCATGGTGATCCTCCTACCTCTGCCTCCCAAGTGCTGGGATTAAAGGTGTGCACCAACACACCAGGCTACTCTCTCTCTTTCCCCTCTCTCTCCCTCCCCCTAGTTCTTTCTCTCTCTCTCTCTCTCTCTCTCTCTCAAATGTCTATACTTCCCCCCCTTTTGTGAGGTGAGGCCATTGAATATCACTTCTCAAAGAACCTCCAGCAGTCTTCAGAGAACTCACTCATCCTGTCTCACCCAAGCCTGCCCCACATCATCAGTATCTATTCCTGCCACCTGTCCCGGATCCTTGGGACCTGTGACTCTTCTCTTACTGTCCCTGTAACTCTTTGTACCACCAAGCTCAAGTTCAAGCTTCACTCTTTTCCCTTGCCAATAAAAACCTCACCCGAGCCTTTCATCCAAGGAGATGAAAGTGGTTTCTACAGACACCGTCAGCAAGTTCCCTGAGGAGTGGGGGCGGGGGATGCCTGGGCGAGCGGCCCACTCTGGGGAGGAGCCCTGACTTTACTGTCGACCACCTTGGGAGGCTTCCCTTGACCTCTCTGTGACAGCCCCTGGAGCACTGACTTCTCAAAATGGAAGGTAGCCCTGAAAGGGTGGGATCAGGCCTGAACTCTACTTGAGTAACCTTGTGACATCACACAGCAGGTAGGGGTCATTTGCTTGACCCTCTGACCTTATAGAAACAGACTTAACAACCTCAGAAGATGCCAATTCTTTCAGCTAGAGGACCCCCTCCAAGATAGACAGTGACTGAGGGGCTTCTGTCACAGGCCAGGTAGGAACAGTGACATCTGTTGGGTTGCCCCCTGGCCTTGCCCTCCGTCCCCTGGAGACAGTTAGAGTCACCAGGGAGATTGAGGACACTGCACTTTCACTTCCTGAGGTTTATGAGGATAATGCAGGCACTGCTGGCTTTCTTCTACTTCAAAACTCATGGCCTGGGGGCAATCAGGAAAGTGGAATGTGGACCCACCCATCAGCCCTGACTCTGTTGGGCAGCTGGTGCAGGAAGACATAGACAGAGAGAATGGGCATGTCAGGGCCTCCAGCTGCTGCAAACAAAGTCCATATGCATGCACCACTTTGAGCATCTGGCTTTATGTGGATACTAGGGAATTGAACCCAGGCTTTGCAGGCAAGTGCCTTAACTGCTGAGCCATCTCTCCAGCCCCAAGGAATGAAAATTAATCTTAAGGGAGAGCTGGCACTGGATGAAGAAGTAGGAACAAGCAAGCCCACAGCCCTGGGCTTCCCAAAATGCCAAGAAGCAGGACCAAGCACACAGGTGAGCATTTGAAGGCACAGGAATATGGGGATGCCCATGCTCACAGGACCCCTCCCTGCAGACACATGCTAACGCAGGTGCACGCTCACAGAGACTCGCCCTTACACTCACAATCACAAGTTTACACTGAGACAGATTCACATCCATATAGTTGCATGCAGAAAGACACATGCATGGGAACACAGGTACACAGAAACACGCTACACAGACACACAGACGTCCCACATGCCCAAGCACCAGCTGACAGCACAGACATATCTGCATGTGCCCAGGTTCGTACACACACACACACACACACACACACACACACACACACACACACACACACACAGGAATTCAAACAGCAGCTGCCAGGCCACTTGATGCCCTCTGGCCAGCTGCCCTGTGTAGTTTACCCTGAGCAGCAGCCTGGTCCCGCCCCATGCCCCACCCATCCCCCAATTGGTTGCATAAATTCCCTCCCTTTGCCTGTCCCTGGTACAGCCTGCTTTGGACTCTAGCGGCTGCTACTTTCGCGCTTGGCAAACCATCGGGCAAGGTTCAGCCGGCTGGCAGCATGGGTAAGGAAGGGGTTTTCCACCCCTGGTTTCAGGGGGCCTCTCTCCAGGGAGTGACTCCAAACTGGGGGAGGGCAGTGCAGAGGTAGAGCGACTCAGCTGTTTCCCTACCCTGCAGACTCCCAAACACCTCGGGTTTCCTGGGGTGGGAGCAGGGGGGACAGCCAGAAAGGGTGATCTGGGGCTTCTCCCTCCTCCTCCTGGAGCAGGGGAAGGCAGATGGGGAAGGGGTTCTTAGGAGAAGCCTCTGGGTCTCGGGCTGGCAATCCTGGGTTCACCTCGGGGCCCACTTCTTATTGGAGAGTAGAGAACCCCAGCCTTCAGTGCCCCCCACCTCAGCTTGGAAGCTGCTTCCACACAGTGGCTTTAGGAGGGAAGTCAGGGACCCCACACTCCCTCACTGGGGACCTGCTTCAGTGTCCTCTGAAGTCCCACAGTTCTCTTACTCTCCTGTGGGCTCCTGAGTGTCAGTCAGGCTGAGGGAGAATTTGGTTTGGGTGAGCGTGCTGTGGCCTTGGCCCCCTTGGGGTTGGCTCTTCCCTGGGCCTGCAGAATGCCCAGTGACCAGCCTAGCGTAGAAACCCACATGAGGGCTGAGGAGATAGCTCAGTGGTCAAAGACATTTGCTTGCAAAGTCTGCTAGCCCAGGTTAGCCTGGAACTCACTCTGTAGTTCCATGCTGGCCTCGAATTCAGGGTGATCCACAGTGCCCAGCTCTCAAATAAATAAAAATATTTTTTTAAAAAAGAAAGAAAACCCACTTGAACTTTCCTGGGGTTTATCACAAACTCAAGATGTTCTGAGATATTGCTTGAGATGCTTAAGACAGGAGGGTGCTTCCAGATAAGAGTTGTGATCCTTGCAACCCTCATGACCCTAAGAAAAGCTGGAGGGGACCGAGCAGGGCTGGACAGATGCTAGGGAATGAGCCACACCTTTCTGGCCTCCTCACGTCTCTCACTCTAGGTTTGGCTTTGAGTTTCATGTCTCAGTCCTGGTATTTATGAATCTCCCTCTCCTGTGTCCAGCAACCTCCTTCCCCATCCCCTGGCAGCCCAGCCAAGCCTGATCCAGCCTGGCTGTGCAGCAAAGCGAGCCCTCTTAATTCTTTTATATCCCCACCCCAAAAGCCCTCTGACAGCCCTACCCACAGTTACACAACTTTATTCAGCTTTATGATAGGCTTTTGTATGCATTGTCTTATTTACTCACATTTCTACATGCTTCTCTTTACTTATTTGCAAGCAGAGAGAGAAAGACAGAGAGCAGGGAGAGAGAGAGGAGAGAGAGAGAGAATGAGAATTGGTACACCAGGGGCTCTTGCTGCTGGAAAAGAACTTCAGATGCATGTACCATTTTGTGCATCGGACATGAGCATGGATACTGAGGAATTGCTCAGTAGTTAAGGATGCTTGCTTGCCCAGCCTGCCAGCCTGGGTTTGATTCCCCAGATACACAAAGTCATATATGTGTCTAGAGTTTATTTGCAGTGGCAAGGGGACCTGGTATTCACTCTGTCTCCCTCTCTCCCCCTCCCTCTCCTTGCAAATAAATAAATAAATTTTTTAAATAATTAAGCCTGGCGTGATGGCGCATGCCTTTAATCCCAGCACTTGGGAGGCAGAGGTAGGAGGATTGCCATGAGTTTGAGGCCACCCTGAGACTACATAGTGAATTCCAGGTCAGCCTGGGCTAGAGCGAGACCGTACCTCAAAAAACTAAAAATAAATAAATAAATAAATAAAAATTTTTTTAAAAGAATTCTTGGTTAGCATACAAAGATATGGGTTTCACTGTGAGATACGCCTATCTATTTATCATTAGACTCGGCTCTAATATTCCCTGCCCTTCCCCAACCTGCTACATACATACTTATAAACTGTTTTATTACACCTTTAAATCTACCTTTAAAAGTAGGCAGGATAGGGTTGGAGAGATAGCTCAGCCGTTAAGGCACTTGCCTCCAGTGCCTAAGGCCCCAGGTTCAATTCCCCAGAACCCACATAAACCAGACTCACAGGAGGTGGCCCTGGTTCACACACTCATTCTCTCTCTCTCTCTCTCTCTCTCTCTCTCTCTCTCTCTCTCTCTCTCTCTCTCTGTGTGTGTGTGTGTGTGTGTGTCTGCTTGAAAATGAATAAATAAAATATTTTTTAAAAGTAGGCAGGATATTATCACTTACTTTCAGCAAAAGGAGAAAAGCGGGGATGGAGAGATGGTTCAGTGGTTAAAGGCTCTTGATTAAAAAGCCTGGTGGCCTGGGTTCGAATCCCCAGTACTACACATAAAACCAGATTCACTAAGTGGTGCATGTGTCTGGAGTCAGTTCTTTTGCAGTGGCAGGAGACCCTGGAGTGCCCCCATATTCTCATTCTCTCTCTCTCTCTCTCTCTCTCTCTCTCTCTCTCTCTCTCTCTCTCTCTCTCTCTCTCCCTATCTCTCTTTCTATCTTAAATAAATAGAAAATATAGTTTTGAAGATATGCACAAGGTAGCACATGCATCTGGAGCTTGTTTGCAGTGGCTGGAGGCCCTGGTGCACCCATTCTCTCTGTCTTTCTATGCTTGCAAATAAAAAATTAAATAGGGTTCCAACAACAACACAAAAATGATATGAAAAAGGAGAAAAAGATGGTGGAATAACCTGGAACTTGAAGCCAGGTTTGTGCACTCTAAAATGCTTTGCACCTCCTCTCCTCCTAAATAAGGCTCCCAGGGATCAGTAGAGGCTCCATCCTGGCCTCTCCTGGCTTCTCCCTTGCCACCCTGGGACAGAACAGGGCCCGGTCCTGTCAACTCCACCCCAGCATTTCTGTCAGCCTTTGAGTCGCTCAGCTTTCCTCCTGGCAGGCCCCAAACTCTGAGGGTTGTTCTTCCCAGAGGTCACTGGTCTTCTCAGGGTCAGCTGGTCTCAGGCTGGGGGTCTGGACTCCTCCCCTCTTCAGCATTGGTTACGCAATCCCAGATATGGTCAGCAGCCTGGCTCAGGACCCAGGACAGAACACAGGAAATGTCCCAGGAAATGTGTCTGGCAGAAGGTGCCCAGACGCCCACCCCACTCCCTGCTGGCCCTCAAGAACAGCCAGGGTTCTCTGGACTCCAGCCAGACAGCAGGAAGCTCCTCTCATGATTCCTCCTTTTGTGTAGGTCTCAGAAAGCACATCGTGGATTTTATTATTTATTGCTTAATATTTTTATTAACTTATTTGCAAGCAGAGAGAGAAGAGAGACAGAGAATGGGCATGCCAGAGCCCCTGGCCACTGCAAACTCCAGACGTATATGCTTCTTGGTGCATATGGCTTTATGTGGGAACTGGGGAGTCGAACCAGGGTTGTTAGGCTTTGCAGGCAAGCGCCTTAATCACCGAGCCATCTCTCCAGTACTATGTATTGCTTTTTGTTTTCTGGTGCTGAGGATGGAACGCAGGACCTTCTATGCTAGGCAAGTGCTCTACCACTGAGCTATATCCCTACCTCTTGGCTTTTGGAATCAGGGTTTTGAATTCATGATCCTCCTAACTCCACCTCCCTCTAGGCATGTACCACAATGCCCTGCCCATCATGATATTTTAAAAATATTTTTATTTATGTATTTGCAATCAGAGAGAGAGAAAGATAAGAAGCAGACAGAGAGAATGGGCGTTCCAGGGCCTCCAGCCACTGCAAAGAACTCCAGATGCATGTGCTGCTTTGTGCATCTGGCTTTACATGGGTACTGGGGAGTCAAACCAGGGTTGTTAGGCTTTGCAGGCAAGCGCCTTAACTGTTGAGCCATCTCTCCAGCCCCCACCATATTTTTTATTGCTGATAGTTGTTTTATTTTATTTATTTATTTATTTTGGTTTTTCAAGGTAGGGTCTCGCTCTAGTCCAGGCTGACCTGGAATTCACCATGTAGTCTCAGGGTGGCCTTGAACTCAAGGCAATCCTCCTACCTCTGCCTCCCGAGTGCTGGGATTAAAGGTGTGTGCCACCACACCCAGCTTAGTTGTTTTATTTTTTTAAAAAACTTTTTGTTGATAGCTTCCATAATTATAGACCATAAACATTATGATTCCTTCCCATCATATTTTTATTATCCCCTTCCCACAGACGAATTGGAGACAGAGGCAGGAAGTTGGGTAATTTGCCCAAGTTCCTATGGCCAGTGAGAGGCTGAGGTTGTTTGACCCACACATCCCCTTTTGCACTTGCCCTGTCCTACCTCCTGTAGGCCCTGCAGGGTGTCTGTCCATCTTCAGGGGTGTCCCCCAGCTCTTCTGCCACACCCTCACTTTCACTGGGGCAGGCCAGAGTGACAGGACTGGAGCAGGAACCTGGAGCAGTAATGGGTCTGCCCTCACCAGCCAGGCCTGGGTCACAGGCTGTAGACTTCACCCTTCAGAGAGGGCTCGAGCTAACGCGCATGCCCCTTGTTTCCACAGCTACAAAATGCGTCAAGTGTGGCCCTGGTTACTCTACCCCTCTGGAGGCCATGAAAGGTAATTGCCTAATGTCTGAGAGTGGGCATCCCTGCTGACCTCATGGTCGGATTGGGGGACTTCAGAACTGACCTCAGTGCTCTGGATCACCCTCGGGTGCCCCTGCCAATCACCCACCCACACATCCTCACTATCTGCTTTTTACTCTTCAGGACCCCAGGAGGAGATTATCTACCTACCATGTATTTACCGAAACACAGGCATTGAGGCCCCGGATTATTTAGCCACTGTGGACGTTGACCCCAAGTCTCCCCAGTATTGCCAGGTGAGGTGGGGCTTGGGCACTGACATACCCCTGAGAGTCCCACCTTGACCCTGCTTCCAGACTTCCCTTCCTAACGTTCTCCTCCTTTGCTCTCCGTGGAGCACTGGCAGCCAGCTCTTCCTGTGGGATGAGGGGCACTGCGCTGGGATGCTGAGCCTTGCCCCTCCTCCCAGGTCATCCATAGGCTGCCCATGCCTTACCTAAAGGACGAGCTGCACCACTCGGGCTGGAACACTTGCAGCAGCTGCTTCGGGGACAGCACGAAGTCGCGCACCAAGCTGGTGCTGCCCAGCCTCATCTCCTCCCGCATTTATGTGGTGGATGTGGGCTCTGAGCCCCGCGCCCCAAAGCTGCACAAGGTACAGCTGTCTATGTGGCTGGAGACCCTAATGGACCTGCTGGCCCATAGCCCCTAAAGCCGGATGGGTTCCACCACTGAGTTACATCCCCAGCCTTTTTCGTTTTTATTTTGAGATACAGAGCAGAGCTGGCACGAGCCGGCTGGGAGGAGCTGGTGGTAGGTAGCACAGAGCTTGGGGCACCTTGGGGAGAAACCCGGCAGGATTGATGCTTTCTGCGTGGGACCTTGTTCGTTCGCACTCTCACTGACTTCCTCTTGCTGCTGTCTCCGAGTTACCAGACGGAACCTGTGCCAAACTGCCAGTTGTGACGTGCAAGAGGTCGGGCAGCAGAGAGAGCAGGAGACTTGGGGGTAGGAACTCCTGGCCCTCCCAAGTTCTGACCCCATTCCTCATGCTCTCCAGGTCATTGAGCCTAATGAAGTCCATGCCAAGTGCAACCTGGGTTACCTCCACACTAGCCACTGCCTGGCCAGCGGGGAGGTGATGATCAGCACCCTGGGGGACCCCCAGGGCAATGGCAAAGGTACTACTGGCACTTTGAACTCATGAAAGTTTCTGTAGCCATGAACCTGCCTGGGGTTGGGGGAGCACTGGAATGGAAAATGGGAGGAGGGGAAGCTGGTGGGCTGAGTCCTAGCCAAATATTCTCTTTTTTTTTTTGAGATTGTATCTCACTCTAGCCCAGGGTCACCTAGAACTCACTCCATAGCCCAGGCGGCCTCAAATTCATGGCCATCCTCCTACTTCATCCTCCCAAGTGTACACCCAGCTTGTGCCATTACTTAAAATGTCAGTTGCCTTGATTATTTCTACAGTGATGAGGTTTAGCTGGGCTTGTTGGTACAGGGCTTGAATTCCAGCCATTCTGGAGGCTGAGACAGGAGAATCACAAGTTCAAGGCTTGACTAAGCAACTCAGTGAGTCCTGGTCTCAAAATAAAAACGAAAAAGGCTGGGGATGTAACTCGGTGGTGGAACACTTGCCTAGCATGTGTGGGGTGCCCTGGATTCAACCCCTGGTTGTTATTTTTTTTTAGGGGGGGAGGTGTTCAAGGTAGGGTCTTCCTCTAGCCCAGGCTGAGCTGGAGTTCAGGGTGGCCTTGAACTCACTGTGATCTTCCTAACTCTGCCTCCTGAGTGCTGGGATTAAAGACGCCCAGCTTGTTTTTGTTTTTTAATGAGTCATAAGTGATGGATTTTATTAAAATGTATAGTCATATCAGTATGCCATAAAGAACGTCAATACAGATATAGACCCAGAAAATACTTAATAATCAGTCTTTGTGTGAGCAAATCTCACAGCCCTTGGTTGTTTTTTTTTTTTTTTCTGTTTGTTTTTGCTTTTTTAGAAAAAAGAAAAGTTTAGTAAGAGGCACGGATCTGGGTGGTAACTAGAGTAGCACCTGCAGCCCCCTCAGGATTCTGCCATCTTACCTATGGTATGATCAGAGCTGGCACCTATCAAAATCTCTGTTGTGTGTCAGATCCAACTTATGAGATAGGTCCACCATGATCCCCATCTCACAGACAAGGAAGCTGAGGCAGATTGGTTAAGTGATTTACCTGAGGTCACACACCTAAAAAGTCACAGAGCTATCAAATCCAGAAATCTGGCTCCAGAATCTTTTTCTTTTAGTTTTGTTTTGGAATTATGTATTTGTTTTGGGAGCCCAAGCTGGCCTCGAACTCAAGAGCCTCCTGCCTCAGCCTACTGAGAGCAGAGGCCACAGGCGTGTGCCATCACAGCCACCCTCTGGCTCCAGGATCTAGGTCTGTGCCAGCTCCTCCCTGGGCCTTCCTGGTTCCATCAGAACTCTCCATCTGGAGCCTCAAGTGTGGCAGCAAGTAAACTCATACAGCCAAGGGTTCTACCCTGGAGTCACCAGCTGTCCAGACGATAGGAAGAATCAGATACTCCCAGACTTTATAACTTACAGTAGACACTGTCGATTCAAAGATGGATCAAGGTATCACAGCAAGCTCAGCAGGGAGCATTTATGTTGATGAAGCGTGGACTCCTGGAAGAATCCCGCTGTGGTGTGGCAGGCTGGCCAAGGGAAGCTCACAGAGCTGAGTCCCTGAAAGGCTTGTTAGCACAAAGGGACGAAATTCCCCCTGAGGTCTGGGAGGATAAAGTTGATGGGAGGTGCTAGACCAGGAGGCCCTACCTCCCAGTGGCCATCTCTGCAAAAAGACCTCTTTCACACGAATTTTAGGGCTGGAGAACCAGTGAATTGTGAGCTAAGTGGGGAAGAGCTTCTGCACTGCCTCTATCTCCACCCCTCCTTACTTCCCTGCCCAGGGGGCTTTGTACTGCTGGATGGGGAGACCTTCGAGGTGAAGGGTACGTGGGAACGGCCTGGTGGTGCTGCGCCATTGGGCTATGACTTCTGGTACCAGCCTCGACACAATGTCATGGTCAGCACTGAGTGGGCAGCTCCCAATGTCCTAAAAGACGGCTTCAACCCTGCTCATGTGGAGGCCGGTGAGAAGAACCCCAGAGCTTCTACAGCAGAAGCCTTGGGCCCCACCCCCTGCTTTCAGACCCCAAACTCTACCCCAGATCCGCATCCTTCTCCTCCCTCTTGCTGTCCCAGACTTGGGGTAATGGGCAAAATGTGCCAATTGCTCTGAGCCCTCGCAGGTATCAGTGCCCTGCCTCTACCCATGCCCTCCCACCCTGATTGGAGCCCAGCCTTCACCCTGCCCCTCCCCCCAGGACTGTACGGAAGCTCCTTAAATGTGTGGGACTGGCAGCGTCATGAGATCATCCAGACTGTGCATCTGAAGGACGGCCTCATTCCCTTGGAGGTCCGCTTCCTGCATGACCCCGCTGCAGCTCATGGCTTTGTGGGCTGTGCCCTGAGTTCCACCATCCAGCACATCTACAAGAACGAGGTAACTGGTGCTTCCCACCCCCAGCCCTCCCGGTAGCTTCACCGGCACCCCACCCATGCCCAGGCTTCACTGCCTGCACCTCATGGTTCTACCAGCACTGGCTTCACCAGACTGGAAGGTGGCCTCTTGGCTAATGTCCACCTTGCCTGAGTCTGTTTCCTGTTGCTATCAGTGTCACAGACAGGGTCATTTCTGAGGAACAGATATTTGTTGCGCTCACAGGTCTCAGGCTAGGTCATCTCAGGCAAAGGAGCGGCTTTCTTGTGGGTGGGTCTTACAGATCCCACCAATGGGAGGGCTATGGTTTCATAACAGACTCTCTGAAGATAACCCATGAACCCACTCATGGATTAATCCATTTACAGGAGCTCCAATCTAATTCTCAAAGGTTCTACCTAAACAGGCATGGTATCTTACAACTATAACCCCAGTACTTGGCAGGAGGCAGGAGGCAGGAGGATTGTGAGTTCCAGGCCAGCCTCTGCTACATGCCAGGCATAAAGCTGGTTGTGGTGTCTCATGTCTTTAATCCCAGCACTTGGGAGGCTGATGTAGGAGGATCACTATGAGTTCAAGGGCAGTCTGGGTTACAGTGAGACCCTGCCTCAATTAACCAAAAAGAACAAGAGCCAAAGGAAGGGAAGGACTGCTTACAACACAAACTTCGAGACACAAAACGGCCTTGATGTTCATGACTTCGTAGTGCCTGATAACACCTACA
>PVHP010024851.1:14943-26106 GCA_004024765.1 Zapus hudsonius
TGGAGTGCTGGGATTAAAGGCATGTGCCACCACACCTGGCAAGTCTCATCTCCTAATGCCTCACAGTGGTGATTAAATTTTGACATGAAGGATAGGCACATGCCTTTAATCCCAGCACTCTGGAAGCAGAGGTAGGAGGATCACCATCACAGAGAGTTCAAGGCCACCCTGAATCTACATAGTGGATTCCAGGTCAGCCTGGGCTAGAGCAAGACCCTACCTTGAGAAAACAATTTCAACATGAGTTTTTGGGGGGACATGCAACCCTTGCTCACTTGATTCATTCATTCAGAGCCTAAGGCAGAGTGGCAGTGCTCACCTGTAACCCCAGTACTTGAGAAGTAGAGGGTAGAGGCAGGAGAACCAGGAATTTAAGGCCAGCCTCAGCTACAGGAAGGGTTCAAGGCAAAACTGGGCTACATGCCAGGCATGGTGGCTCATGCCTTTAGTCCTAGCACTCAGGAGGCAAAGGTGGGAGGATTGTTGTGAGTTCAAGGCCACCCAGAAACTACATAGTGAATTCCATGTCAGCCTAAGCTAGAGCAAGACCCTACCTCATGGCAGGGGAGGGGGGGTCGGAACCAGGACTACATAATACTTTTAAAAACAAACAAACTACTTGGAAAAAAAACACTACTTGGAACATCTGTGCCGTCACTCTGGCAAGTGCTGGCAGTGCTGTAGAGTGGTGAAGCAGGCACGATTCTGCCTTAGGGGCTTCCGTGGAAGGAGACCCATGTGGGGAGAAGGCACAGTAGCTCTGTCTCCCTCCCAGGCTCCAATTCTGGTAAGCACACTCTATCTACCTCCTGACTCACTGTCACTCCCCATGCAGGGAGGAACTTGGTCAGTGGAGAAGGTGATCCAGGTGCCCCCCAAGAAAGTGAAGGGCTGGATGCTCCCTGAAATGCCCGGTGAGTGCTTGTGGGAGGGCGGGAATTAAAAGGAGGATTCTTGGCTTTGGAAGCAAGAGTCCTTAAAGCCTGTGAAACTGGGCTGAAGAGATGGCTCAGCAGTTAAGGTGCTTGCCTGCAAAACCCAAGGACCCAGGTTTGATTCCCCAGGACCCACATAAAGCCAGATGCACAAAGTGGTGCATGCATCTGGATTTTGTTTGCAGCAGCTGGAGGCCCTAGCATGCCAGTTCTGCCTGTTTCTCTTCTATCTCTCTCTGCTTGCGAATAAATAAATAAGCTATGAAACCATTCTGCAGGCTTGATCACTGACATCCTGCTGTCCCTGGATGACCGCTTCCTCTACTTCAGCAACTGGCTGCATGGGGACCTGCGACAGTATGACATCTCTAACCCGAAGAAGCCCCGCCTCACAGGACAGGTGGGGGCCCTAGTGAAATGAGAAGGAAAGAATATGGGCATCGAGCTGTGAAGTAGCTGGGGGATGATGAGCGGGAAGCAGCAAAGGCAGAACTCTGGGCTGAGAGGTGATGGCGGAGGCGCAGGCCTCCTGAGCCATGGCCGGACAGGCCAATGCGTGTGAAGGAAGTGAGGAAGCCTTCTGTAATGACCATACCTGTCTTAGTTACTTTTCTCATGGCTCTGACAAAATACCTAACAAAAGCAATTAAAGGGAAGAAGGGTTTAGTCTTATTTTCTTTTCTTTTTGGTTTTTCAAGGTAGGATCTCGCTCTAGTCGAGGCTGACCTGGAATTCACTATGTAGTCTCAGGGTGGCCTCGAACTCCTACCTCTGCCTCCCAGGTGCTAGGATTAAAGGTGTGCACCACCGAGCCTGGATAGAAGGGCTTATTTTGACCCACAATTTGAGAAGGGATACAGTCCATGGTAACGGTGGCAGTGTGTGAGAGCTGGTCACTTTGTACCCGCAGCTGTGAAGCAGGGAGGGCTGCGTGCTGGTGTTCACCTGGCTTAGTTTTACTCAGCACATGGGATGGTGCTACTCACGTTTAACACAGGTCTTCTCAGTTAAACCTCTCTGGAAAGGTCCATTGCTGTGTCTCCTAGGTGATTCTAAAATCCAACCAAGGAAGATTAACTGTCACACTGCCTCTTATCATTGTCCCCCTTTGTCCCCTGCATCTCCACACCCAGATCTTCCTCGGTGGCAGCATTGTTAAGGGAGGCCCTGTGCAAGTGCTAGAGGACCAGGAACTAACCTGCCAGCCAGAGCCGCTGGTGGTCAAGGTGAGGGCTTCTCCCCAACCTCCAGGCCCCTCAGATCCATACTCAAGGACTTCGTGGGAGGGTGCCGTATAAGAGCATGCTCTGGAATTCGAGTGGTGTGTCATGCCATTGGGCAGTCTGTGTGTTACCTTGGAAAAAACCTCTGGTTTCTCCAGGGAAAACGGATAGCTGGTGGTCCTCAGATGATCCAGCTTAGCTTAGACGGGAAGCGTCTTTACGTCACCACATCTCTGTACAGTGCCTGGGACAAGCAGTTTTACCCTGATCTCATCAGGTGAGCAGCAGTACCTGGGCTTGCCTTCCTTTCCCAGAAGAGTCATTTTGGGGCAGGGGAAATGGCTCAGTGGTTAAAGGCGCTTGCTTCCAAAGCCTTCTGGCCTGAGTTCAATTCCCCAGCACCCCTGTAGAGCCACGCCCAAAAAGTGGTACACATGTCTGGTGTTCCTTTGCTAGAGACCCTGGTGAAGCCCCCCACACACACACGCACACACACTTTAAAAAAAAAAAAAAAAGTTCAGGGCTGGTGACATGGCTCAGCAGTTAAGGCATTTATCTGCAAAACCTAAGGACCCAAATTCGATTCCCCAGTACCCACGTAAAGCCAAATGCACAAAATGGTGCATGCATCTGGAGTCTGTTTGCAGTGGCTGGAGGCCCTGAGCTGCTCATTCTCTCTACCTGTCTCCTATCTTTCAGCTTGCAAATAAAGAAATAAAGAAATAAAATTTTAAAGTTAAAAAAGAAGGGTCATTTGGCCTTCTGAAGATTCCTCGGGGATCCCACCATACAGATGGCCCCACCCTCTATACTCACAAAATCTTGGTGGAAGGGGGTGGCCACCTCTGACCTCTAGCTTACCTAACCTTCCTCTTTTTCTCCAGGGAAGGCTCTGTGATGCTGCAAATTGATGTGGACACGGTCAAGGGAGGGCTGAGGTTGAATCCCAGTTTCCTGGTGGACTTTGGGAAGGAGCCCCTCGGCCCAGCCCTAGCCCATGAGCTCCGCTACCCAGGGGGCGACTGCACTTCTGACATCTGGCTCTGAAGCCCATCCCTCGGAGCCCCTTGTCCACTTCCTGCTCCCTCTCTTGAGGGAGCAGGCTTCACTCTGCTATCCTGTGGCCCACCCACCCTTGCTGAGACATACTGAATAGCATCTGTCACTCACCATGTGCTATTTTATTTTTACATGAGCTCTTGGACACACCAAGAAATAAAAGGCTAAACCCATTCTCAGATCACCTTGTCGTTGGGGACATGTGACACTCTGCCACCAACCCTTTCTCTCCTGCATAGAGAAGGGTCTGTAGAGGACTCCAGGGGGGGGTGAGGGTTAGTTTATACCTGACATGATGCTGATGATATTAACGTCTCCCTTTCGAGGGGCATGGTGGTGCATGCCTTTGAATCTCAGAACTCAGGAGGCTGAGATAGGAGGATCACTGTAGTTCAAGGCCATCCTGGGACTACAGAGTGAGTTCCAGGTCAGCCTGTGCAAGAGTGAGACCTTACCTTGAAAAAAAACTAAAAAACAAACAAACAAACAAAAAATAAAATAAGATCTCCCTCTTATGGGAGGTGATTGGCACAAGGAGACCTGAGGGAGAGAATGTCAATTGGTATTTCCATACGTTTTTTTTTCTTTTAACTCATGCTTTTTTGTTTTTGTTTTTTCCATGAAACTAAGATTTTTATCATCGTACTGTCTTTCCTTTGAGAACAGGCTCCTTGAAACAGCCACCTGTTTCTGATTCTCTACCTCTGCCTTAGCTGCCACCTAGGCCAGGTGAAGGTCTCCTCCAGTGACCCTGCCAGGTGAGAGCCTTTTCTAACATTCACAAAGCTGCCTGCACTTAACTTTGTCAAAGGATATGTTACTTTGAAATGAAGCTGCTTGTTAATTCTCAGCACACAGTATCCTTTAACAAAATGAGTGAGCTGGGCATGGTGGTACACACCTTTAATCCCAGCACTGTACACTGACTTTAAATACTCAAGGTGAAAAGGGCGCAGGGCGCAGAGAGCTCTACAAAGTTGTTTGGTGGGAAGAGAAGGGCTCTTAGCCAGGTCCAGGCCCACAGCACAGTTTTGTACAGAACACTGCAGAAACAGGAGAGGGGAAGGGACCTCTGAGCACTGCTGTCCAAACGCTGCTGCTGAACACAGAAGAGAACCAGGAAGACCTGCATGGTGCAAAAATGGGTCTGTCTCAGATGCAAAAGGCTGTCCTTAGAGGCAGGCTTCCAGAAGTGGCAAAGAGGCAGCAGAGTAGCTCTCTTCCCCTCCCCCCTCTGAATCCAACAGCAGTTATTCCCAACAGAACTGGTTTTCTGTTTTTAAAATAAAGAGAACAATGACCTGTCCAACTATTCAAGCATGAAGAGCACTTGCTGCTTCCAATATGTGTGCTGAGTAGCAAGAGTAAGTGGACAGAGCCGACACGGCTACTTATGGCAGCTACACTTTTGTGCAGAGAATTAAAAATATATACATCAAATATATATGACGGTGCACACCTTCCCTTAATCCCAGCACTCAGGAGGCAGAGGTAAGAGGATCACTGTGAGTCTGAGGCTAGCCTGAGACTACAGAGTGAATTCCTGGTCAGCCTGGGCTAGAGAGACCCTACCTCAAACAAACAAACAACAACAAATATATATATATCACAGGCTGGTGAGACAGCTCAGATATTAAAGGCACTTGCTTGCAAAGCTTGCAAGCCTGAGTTCAATTCTCCAGTATCCATGTAAATCCAAATCCAGATGCACAAAATGGTATAAAAGTCTGGAACTTGTTTGTAGCAGCAAGAGGAACTGGTGCACCCATTCTCTCTCTCTCTCTCTCTTTCTCTCTCCCTCTCTCTCTCTCTCTCTCAGATAAATAAGAAATATTTTAATGTTTTTATTTATTATTTATTTGCAAGCAGAGACAGAGACAGAGAATGGGCACACCAAGGCCTCCCACCATTGTAAATGAACTCCAGATTGTGCATCTGGCTCTACGTGGGTACTGGGGAACCAAACCTGAACGGGCAGGCTTTGCAAGCAAGTGCCTTTAACTGCTGAGCCATCTCTCCAGCCCAAGAAGTATTTTTATTACTTTTTGTAGGGTCTTACACTAGCTCAGGCTAACCTGGACCTCACTTTGTAGTCTCAGGCTGGCCTCGAACTCATGGCAATCCTCCTTTAATCCCGGCACGAGGGAGGCATAGGTAAGAGGATCACTGTGAATTTGAGGCCAGCCTGGGACTACAGAGTGAATTTCAGGTCATCTTAGGCTAGAGTGAGACCATATCTCAGAAAAAAAAAAAAGTATGTTCACATACAAACTGGCACAGCATGGCATGGTGTCACACACCTTTAATCCCAGCACTGGGGAGACTGAGGTAGGAGGACTGCCATGAGTTTGAGGCCAACCTGAGGCTACAGAGTGAGATCCAGGTCAGCCTGGAATAGAGTGATACCCCACTTTGAAAAAAAAATAGCAACAACAACAAAAGGGCACATAATCGTGTACAGGTTTTACTGCTAGTAACCCTACCCTGAAATCAGCCTAAATGTCCTTAAGTAGATTCACGGAAAGCGAGTAGTTAAGCAAGCTGCACTCCACCCACACCAAAACTTGGATGGAGCTCAAGGGAAATACTTTGAAAAAACTCCAACCTCAACATATACATAGAGTGTGACTGCATTTATATTACATTTCTGAAATGACAAAAACCACAGAACTGGAGAACACCATCGAGGCCAGCAGGGGTTAGGATGGGAATGAGAAGGTTCATAAGGATACCAAAGCATATATGAGGAAGCCCTGTGGCGATGAGACTCTCTGTGTAACTAAGGTGCTTACACAGATCTACAATGGTACAGAATTACAGAGTACACAGAAAACTGGTGAAATCTGAGTAAGTTTGGTGGATTGTAGCAAAGCCAATGTCCTGATATTATACTGTACTGTGGTTATGCAAGAGGTGCCGCTGGATAAATCAGGAGGAAGGGGACTCCAGCTCCTTGCTGCCTCCCCCCAGGCTGAAGAGTTCCCTATTGTTTAGGGGCCTCAACTCAGGAGGGAAAAAAAATCTTTGAACTGATACAGAAAGAATTTCAAGACTAGCCAATAGGAAACAGAGCTGGGGCTTATGAAAGGCATTTTAAAAGCCGAGTGTGGTGGCTCACACCTTTAATCGCAGCACTCAAGAGGCAGAGGTAGAAGGATCACTGTGAGTTCGAGGCCAGCCTGGGTCTACACAGTGAATTCCAGGTCAGCCTGGGCTAAAGTGAGACCTTACCTCAAAAACCAAACAACAGCTATATATGTGTGCATATAAAATACATATATGTAAATATATATTTCTATAGAAATACATATATATGTATTTTAAATATAAATTCTAGGCTAATGGGTTAAGAGAAGGAAAGAGGTGCTCAGGAAGAAAGCAAGGCACACTGAAAGCATGGGTGTGGGCTTCTATAAGACAGTCTCACACACACATCGACATACCTAACAAAGAGAAGACATACCCCCCTGTGAGTGTGGGCTTCTCAAGGGAGAATCCACATCTGCACATACACGTGTACATACACCACACATACTATGTACACCCACACATACCACACACACACATACTACATACACACACACCACATACCACACACACACACCAACCAAAAAAAAAATCTCAAAGAAAATAAAAACACATCGCAAAAAGAGGGGCAGCCAGCCTTTACACGCATCCTAACTCATCAGGTACACTATACCACCAAAAAAATCTTTTTTGGGGGGTTTCGATTTTGGTTTTTCAAGGTAGGGTCTCCCTCTAGTCCAGGCTGACCTGGAATTCACTCTGTAGTCTCAGGGTGGCCTTGAACTCAAGGCGATCCTCCTACCTCTGCCTCCCGAGTGCTGGGATTAAAGACGTGCACCACCACACCCGGCTAAAAAAAAATCTTGCTAGAAAAATAAAAATGAATTTGATAGAGCCTCTAAGTCTCACACTTACCTCACAAGAGAAGGGAAGAACAAATGTGAACTGAAGTTCTTTGAACAATTTCATTTAGATCAAAAATCCTATGGACTGCTTGCCCTCCTGGCTCAGCAGTTGTTGATGAGGTGGTTGGGGGCTATATCCCAGCGTGTGGGAGCTAAGGCTGGATAGCGTAGATACCTCAGAGCTGGGACAAAACTCTCAACCAGCAGCACCCGATGGGAGGGAAAGGGTTATTTCGGCTCACAGTTTTAAGGGAAGGTTTCGTCAGGTCAGGGAAAAGAGGGCAGCTGGCAGAAAGCAGCAAGAGTGAGCTGGGCTACAGTGACAAGGGAATGAACACACCTCAAGGTCCACCAGTGACACACCTGCTCAGCAAGGCACCCCTCCAGCATTGTCACCAGCTGGGGACTAAGTATTCAAAGTACATTCAAATCCCATCTCAAAGGAAAAAAAAATCAATCGCAATGAGTTCAGAGTGAACATAGGGTACATAATGAGTTCAAGGTCAGTCTTGGCTACAGTGAGACCCTGTCTCAAGAAAAGAAAATTTAAGGCTCTGGCCCTGCATTCATGGGACAGAATACTGGGGAGAACCAGGATACATTAATACATCAAGGATAGAGAGCTGACTGTCTGTCTTCCGAGAGATGGGTCACCTCCACCTCATCTCTCCGGGGTCCAGAAGTCACTACAGAGGAAGCAGTGACACAACACTGCTCTCACGGCTGGTGACAGATACTGTGCTCATTCAAACTCATTGAAACAGAGTCCAGAGGCCACAGAGAAAGCAACTCTAAATCAGATCTCTATCTTGCCTGCCAAGGCTCAGGGAACATTGGGGAAGAGGGGAAGGAATCATTATAAGAGCCTCAGGGTGGATGGAACTAGCCTGAGACACCATTGTCACCTCCTCCATCACTGACTGAGGCCTCTAGGTCCCCACAATGAATACCAATAACCCCACAGAGAAAGTCCCTCAGGAGAACATATATCAATCTAGATCAATCTATATCTATATATCTATATCATCTATATCTATTTCTATATATCTTATATATATATATAAAGATCATTTCTGGCTGGTCTTGGTGGTGCACACCTTTAATCCCAGTGCTGGGATCACTGAGTTCGAGGCCAACCTGGGACTACAGAGTGAGATCCAGTCCAGCCTGGGGTAGAGGGGAGATACTTTCTATAGTTCTTTTTTTTTAATATTTTATTTATTCATTTTCAAGCAGATGAGAGAGAGTGAGAGAGCGAGAGCAAGAGCGAGAGAGAGAGAGAGAGAGAAAGAGAGAGAACCAGGGCCACCACCTTATGGGTCTGGCTTATGTGGGTCCTGGGGAATTAAACCCGGGGCCTTAGGCACTGGAGGCAAGTGCCTTAACCACTGAGCCATCTCTCCAGCCCTCTATAGTTCTTTACTTGAAGAGTTCCTGTAACTGTAGGGTCCTGGAAACCACACGACGGAGGTACAGTGTTCTCCCCTGAACGAGAAGTTGCTCTGGATGTTTTATTACTGTCCACTGCCTTGATGACCACTCTTCTCCCACTTCCAGTGAGTTAGAGGGGAAGAACAGAGTCTGGGTGGCTCTCCATGAAAACAAAAATCACAGCTGTGGAGAGATGGAATGCGCTCCCAATATTATCTTGGGCTATTTTACAGCCATTAATAGCTAATTACTTTAACTTTGTTTTTCTTTAATTTTTTGTTTGTTTTTTTGAGGTAGGGTCTCAATATAGCCAAGGCTGATCTAGAATTAGCTATGTAGTCTCAGGGTGACCTTGAACTCATGGCAATCCTCCTACCTCTGCTTCCCGAGTGCTGAGATTAAAGGTGTATGCCACCAGGCCAGTATTTTTTTAACTATTTTATTTATTTGAGAGAGAGAGAGAGAAAAAGAGAGAGAGAGAGAGAGAGAATGGGTGCACCAGTGACTCCAGACACAAGTGCCACCTGTGCACATCTGGCTTTACATGGGTACTGGGGAATTGAACTCGGGTCCTTCTGCTTTACAGGCAAATGCCTTAACTGCTGAGCCATCTCACCAGCCTTTTTTTTTTTATTTTTTAATTTAAAGAAAGCGGCAAGGGAGATGGCAACTAAAGGCACTTGTACTGGGCATGGTCAGCCCCCAGCTACAGCGAGACCCTACAGAAAAAGTATGTGTGTGTGTTTATTCATTTATTTGAGAGGGCGGATATGGATGTGCCAGGACCTCTTGCTGCTGCAAACTCCAAACACGTGTTCCACCTTGTGCATCTGGCTTTACGTGGGCACTGGGAATTGAACCTGGCCTGGCAGCTTTGTAAGCAAGCGCCTTTAGCTGCTGAGCCATCCCCCCAGCCTTCCCTTCACTTTCCTACCTGACCCCATGCGGGACTGCGAGGAAGGACGGGAGCCCCTCTCATGGAGTCTGCTTAAAGCCTGTGGCCAGTTGAGAAGCAGATTTCCTTAAAGCCTTTCTCCCTTCCCTTCCCAGCTGTGAACCCACACTTTTTTTAACACTAGACTGGGCTGGCCTAGTAAAATGGGAATTTTGGGGTTCCTTGCCCAAAATTCCATCGAGGTACCAACAAATTTAGAGTACCGGGTTTTTGGTTTTTTTTTTTTTTTTTTTTTTTTTTTTTTTTTTTTTTTTTTTTTTTTTTTTTTTTTTTTTTTTTTTTTTTTTTTTTTTTTTTTTTTTTTTTTTTTTTTTTTTTTTTTTTTTTTTTGGTTTTTCGAGGTAGGGTCTCACTTTAGCCCAGGCTGACCTGGAATTCACTATGTAATATCAGGGTGGCCTTGAACTCATGGTGATCCTCCTACCTCTGCCTCCTAAGTGCTGGAATTAAAGGCATGCACCACCACGCCCATCGTGGATTCTTGTTTTAGGAATTTAAAGAATTAAAATCCATAGACCAGAGGGTAAGGTCTTTTAGATTAGATTAAGAGAAGGAAAGCCCACAGAGCTCCCACCATGAGGAAGGCGAGAGGAGGGCTCAGTGCCTTCTCCACTCCCTGGAGACCACCAAGAGAAGAGCTTGCCCTCCCCTGCTGGTCATATTTTATAATCCCACGTGGAGGGCACTATCTCCCTCCTGAGGTGAGCCAGAGAGACAGCAGATTGGTCTGAGCCAGGCTGGCTCAGTAAATTCTACAATGTCAGGACCAGACTTAAACCCCCAGAGGGGGGCTCAGGCTGTGTATGGAAAACAGATCTGGGGAACTCCTTTAACGGAGAAGCCAGACTCTGCTCTCCAGCTAAGTGGAGACTTCAAGGGCAAGCCCAAGGACATTCCTGCTACCTAACACCTCTCTGGAACTCATTCTGTAGCCCAGGCTAGCCTCCAGCCCAGGGAGAGCCTCCCACCTCATTCTCCCAAGTGCACCACCACACCAGGAAATCTTCTGTTCCAGCGTTTGATAAAAGGCTCCTGGATCCTCCCTTCCTTTAGATTTACCCAAACCACCTCGTTGTGTTTTTTTTACATTTCAGCCAATCGCACAGCAGTGTGAGGTCAAGCACAGGACCCTCGAGTCAAGGAATAAAAATCTCAGCATGCTTTGCTTTGCCTTGGCCATGGACTTCAGATTGTGTGGTCATTCGGGGGCGCTGGACTCACTTCTAACACTAGCAGTGTTCTTCCACTGAACTGAACCCCCAACCCCAAAAGGTATTCATTGAAGATCCTCGGCCTGGGAAGTTATGTGCAGAGAATACACACACACACACACACACACACACACACACACACACACACACACATATTCAAGCACCTTAACCACTGAGCCATCTCTCTCCAACTATCTATCTATCTATCTATCTATCTATCTATATATCTATCTATATATATATAATGTAAAATTTTCTTGGGCTGGTGAGATGGCTCAGCGGTTAAGGCACTTGCCTCCAGTGCCTAAGGCCCTCGGTTCAATTCCCCAGGACCCACATAAGCCAGACCCACAAGGTGGTGGACCTGGTGCGCTCTCTCTCTCTCTCTCTCTCTCTCTCTCTCTCTCTCTCTCTCTC
>PVHP010024852.1:0-26086 GCA_004024765.1 Zapus hudsonius
TTCAATTCACTTAATGTGTTTCTGAATTCATTCATATTTCTCTCCATTAAATTCATTCTGGAGACTATGTTTGAGTTAGATACCTTCATCTCATTCATGTCTTTTCTCATAATTTCCATATCAGCCATTAGCTGCTTCATATTTGCATTGCAGTTGTGGTCAGGAGTCATATTGTTCTCTCTTTGCGATTGTGTATGTGTTGCTTCTGTTTCTTTGCCAGTCTCCTGCCCCATAAAGGGACTAGGGGCCCTGGGTTGGGGAGTTCCGTCTTTGATTTCTGTGGGTTTTTTCCTTTGATTTCTTCCCATGTCTAGGTAGGTGAGTGGGACTCAGGCACCCTGGGGGGTGCTGTTCAGCCTGCTTTGCTTCCAATGGGAAGATCACCAGGTTTGATCTTAAACGAAGGTCTTTCCTTTTGGGGAGTTCTGTGCCCAGCGAGGCTTAGATTTTTACCTGACTGGATCACCCTGCTCCCAGATGGTATGCTGGAGTAGAAACACAGTCCCAGCACTCCAACTATAGGGCCCAGTGTTCTCCCACCTGACTGTGCCCTCCTATCTGGTGCCTGCCGGAGCCGCTTTTGCCCTCCCAGCACTGGCAGAGGTTCCCTGGTAGTGCCTGAGGCCTGGCTCCGCCCGGTTGCTGCAGTCCTGTGCCCTAGTTCAGCTTGCCCGCGGAACGAGATCACCTGTGTATTTGGAGGAGTCTAAGGGGGAAATGTGCCCAAGAATTGCTGGAAGGTCAGTGGCGCGTGCTCCCTGGTGCCCGCCGAAGCCGCTTTTGCCCTCCCAGCCCTGGCAGAGGTTCCCCGGTGCCTGAGGGTCCTGTGCGCCCTCTGGGAACAGTGCTAGTTCAGCTTGCCCGCAGAACGCGATGGCCTGTGTATTTGGAGGGGTCTCAGGGAGAAGTGCGCCTAAGAATCACTAGAGGGTCAGTGGCGCATGGTCCCCGGTGCCTGCCGAAGCCACCTTTGTCCTCCCAGCCCTGGCAGAGGTTCCCAGGTGTCTGAGGGCTGGCCCCGCCCGGCAGCTGCGGACCGGAGTTCTCGGGGAACCACGCTAGTTCAGTTTGCCGTGGAGCAATTGCCTGTGTATGTGGAGGGGGTCTCAGGGAGAAGTGCACCCAAGAATCGCTGGACGGATGCTGGAGGAAGGGGGCCCCGGGAGGGAGCGTTTCTCAGCCGCACTGAGCCAGTCGGAGGGGGAGCAAGGAGTGGGGGAAGGGCGGCACTTTGTTCCTCTACCGAGTAGAAAGCAGATGGGGAGACCTGACCCCCCGGCTAGCGTGGAGTTGGGGAGATGGTAGGTTTGGGTTCAAGGCCAGCTGGGGTCCCGGGTTTGGATCCCAGCTGAAGAATCAAACCTTTTCGAAGAGAGTCCTGGCGAGGCTGCTACTAGTCCGCTATGATGCTCCGCCCTCACACACCCCCTTCATCTCTTATACACTGGTAAAGTGAATTTTCTTCAGGTGATCTTTCAGTGCCATCATTGTGGGCAGGGGATGTCATCTATAGTTATCATCTGTGCCTTTTGCTCCACCTGCAATCCCTGCCTCTGAAAATAAATCTCAATTCACATAGAAAGACCAAGCGAGGAAGGGAGGAGCTGGAGGGTGGAGCATACATCACATAAGTGAACACAACTCTCCATTTGCATGTTATCCATATCAGTGGTGAATTGAAAAGCCTGACAATGCCTGGAGAGATGGCTCAGCGGTTAAGGCACTTGCCTGCAATGACTAATGACCCTGGTTCAATTCCTCAGTACCCATGTAAGCCAGATGCACAGAGTGGCACAAGCATCTGGAGTTCGTTTGCAGTGGCTGGAGACCCTGGAGTGTCAATTGTGTCTCCTCTCTCTGTCTCTTCTCTATATCTCACTCTGCTTGCAAATAAATAAATAAATAAATGTAAAAGAAAAAAGCCTGTTGATGGCGTTCCTTTCTAGCACTTGCCTTAAGTTGGGCGCTCAGGGTCAGACGTGTCTTTATATGTGATAATTGATTTCTATCTGCTGGTAGCTGGAGTCTGCTATTTAAAATATTGAGGAAGCATTTAGAAACTTGGGTGCAGAATCAGGCTTGGCCACAAACTGGATATTTGACCCTGGACAAGTCCCTATCCTTCATTTCTCTCATTTGTGTGTGTGCATAATTTTGTATATGCAGGTGCACATACATGTTTTTGTATGCATCTGGAGGCCAGAGAACAACCTCAGGAGTCATACTCTGAAAAACTGTCCATCTTTTGAAAGACAGGACATCTCACTTGCTTGGAGCTCACCAATTATGCATCACTGGCTGGACAGTGGGCTCCAGGAACCCTCCTGCCTCCAGCCCTCTTAAGAATAGTATTCCAGATGCATAGTTTCATGCCCAGCTTTTTTACATGAATTCTAGGATTGAGTTCAGAGCCTTGTGCTTACAAGGCAAGCATTTACCAACTGAGGTATCTCTCCAGCACCTTGTTCTTTATCTCTGAGTCTTAGTGTCTCATTGGTAAAGTTCTTGGACCAGGTGACCTGTCACACCTCTGAGCATAACATGGGCCATTGACACCTGTAGGTGAGTCCTGCCTTTAATCAGGTGGACAGTTCCACACATGGGACATAGATCTGACTTATCTTGAGAGCTGCCAGAGCTGAGTGTCTGTACAGAGTGGAGTGTGGAGCACTCTCATGCTGGCCTATCAGCAAGCTTTTCCCCATCATGACAAATAACGTTTCTACCATTTTCCATGACATAGGTTCCATTTTACAATTGACGGTGCTTATAAAGTGACAATTTTCAAAGAAAATTATTTCTACTCCATGAAAATCGTGGGGTGTTTATACATTTGTGAAACAAAATGGAATCATGATTTATAAGATGTTGTGAGTTTGCCTGGTCTGACATATTTTGGACAGGTACAAAAAAGTCTTTTCAGCCAGGCTTGGTGGCACCCACCTTTAATCCCAGCACTTGGGAGGCAGAGGTAGGAGGATCGCTGTGAGTTCGAGGCCAGCCTGAGACTCCATAGTGAATTCCAGGTCAGACTGGGCTAGAGCGAGACCCTACCTCAAAAAAAAAAAAAAAACACCAAAAATGTATTTTTTTCTAGAATTCAGGACATCTCAATGTGATGTTCACGTGCAACCTGCAGGAGCACAATGTGAGTGAGGAGGGGATGGTGAGGGCACTAGGCCCTTGGCTTCCCAATACTGCACCACTTATTCTAGGGAAAGTCCTCTTTTTGCCTTAAAAAAGGAAAGCACGATTGTTCAAACTCTTATGTACACTATGAAATAAAAATCTTGGTGCACAGAATACACATACCTCTTAAAGGCTTCTAGCAGTAGCATAACTTTCATGATGATAACTTTTACTCAAACGTGAGCTGGACATGTCCAGACCCCTCCACCTACTGTACTGCTTCTCGTGTGTAAATCGGATTCTTAGGTAGAGAGGTTTGGTGACAAGTTAATGATTTATATTTTTTACTTGCAATACTATTATTTGAAAGGCATGTATTTCTACTCCA
Organism: Zapus hudsonius; assembly: GCA_004024765.1. Classification (NCBI taxonomy): domain Eukaryota; kingdom Metazoa; phylum Chordata; class Mammalia; order Rodentia; family Dipodidae; genus Zapus; species Zapus hudsonius. The sequence goes on from PVHP010024852.1 coordinate 3,518, forward strand.
TGTGCCTTACCTTAAGAACTGAAAAGACATAATCCCCCCCCTTTTTTGTATATGCTCATTCCTGGATGAAATGTCACGTAGGCACTGGTTTTGTCTCTTTTTAGTTGAGTCCTGAAATATACAGTGTTTTGTAGTGAAGGTACTGGCCAGTCACAAGGCAGGAAAGAAGTAGTGGATTTCCAGGTCTCTGAAGAGCAAGACATGAACAACAGTAATCAGTCAGGCCATATTACAAGTTCCCCTGGCCTGTGCCTGTCCCCAGAGTGTTTGGAGGTTGCTGAACATTCCTGCCCACTCTAATTCAAGGTTGGAGGAAGTAAACGATCTAACTCTGATATCACTGGCTGTTCAGATGCCAACCCTCAGAGGATAGTATAGAAACAGAACCCTGAGAAATCCTCTGTGTGTGTGTGTGTGTGTGTGTGTGTGTGTGTGTGTGTGTGTGATGAGGGGGTCCAGGAAGAAAATTCTGGAAGCTCATGCTTGGTAATCAATGGCAAAAGTAATTTGCATGTGATTTGGGCAAAAACTATATCCCTTCATAGCCCCTGTCCACCTCATCTATACACCAAAGGCAATTTTCTCAAAAAATTCTTTCCACCTCAAAACACCCTAAGTACTAGTGAACCAAGACTCACAATGTAATTTTAGAATTAAAAAAAACTGAGGAGGGTGGTGGAAGTTGCAAAACATTTTACAAGGCCAAGCAATTGAGTGGATTCTGGGTAAAGACTGGTGGGCATGGGTCATAAAGCTTGGAATTTCACATCTTGTTAAGGAACTCAGTTTTCTCACTGTTTGCAGAACTCCTTAGATTTATGGTCTTCAGAACCTAATGGGCTTTGGGAAAGAGGGAAATGATTTCTTTGTAGAAGAAATAAATATCTTCATAACATTATGTGAAGAATTCCAAGTTGAATTTGAATTTGTCATATTACAAGACATTCTTTGCCATGAAGAAAAGGAAACTGTCATTTGCCTGCTTTGTAAAAGAAAGATATCACAGAAAAGCATGATTCTCATTAAGAAAAGGGCATCTGTGTTCTTTTGATTGTTCCCCACAATACATACAGATAGGTTCACTTTTAGTTAATCTGGGAAGGGGACCAAATCAATCCATCATAATGTTACTTTACATACACAGACCTGTTCCCTTGGGGGGATGTGAAGACCAACAGAAAACCTCTGCAGGAGAGCTGAATATAGTCACAGGTTGCTTTAGGACTGGTGAATATTTTGAGATGTGTGTCATTGGGCATTGGTGTTGTACAAGTATCACAGCATGTGTATACACCAACCAAGATAGTATATAGTCCAGCATATACCTAGGCTGTATTTTAATCTTATGGGACCACTGTTGTATATGAGTTCCATATGTGACAAAAACAGGATTATGCAGCCCATGACTATAATTTATTTGGTGAGTGTGAGACCTTCAGCCTCGTCTGGGTTGTTTTTGTGTCTAATAGATGCTCTGCCTGGAATGATAATGCCCTGTTAAGTGTGGTGTGAAAGTAATTTGTCCCCTATATTCTAATGTATTTGAATAGTTAATCCCTAGCTGATGGCACTGTTTAAGAAGGTTGTAGAGTCCTTGGGAGGTGGAACCTTGCTGGGGGCAGGCCTTGAGGTGTTAGAGCCAAACCCCACGAGATGCACTCATCACTTTCATTCTACTTCCTCCCTGCTGATGTGATGTCTGCTGTCTGCTTCTGCTATGCTCTCCCAGCTATGATGAAACTTCCACTCAAACCTGTAAACCAGGAACACACCCTTTCCTTCCATAAACTGCTCCTGATCTGGTGTTTCCCTGACCCCCTATTAATAATTAGGTAACTGTTACACTAAGGAAACAAATTTATTCCTAGAGTGACTAGAGCAAGTCTAGTCTTCCTATGGATCTGTAGACCCTAAGGAATGGTTCTATCCTCACCAAGTCATCCAGTGAGGCTAGCCAAGTGATGTCCCACAACATTAGTTTCAAAGGGAAAAGCAGAGGTTCAACATTCACATCATTTGAGTCTTTCCAGTACTAGAAAGACAATAAAATAAAATCATGGGTTTCACTGCTCTGTGTAGCCCACTATCTGCAAATATATTGCTTCACTTTTCTCACTAGATAAAGCATGACTACTAAGTCACAAGACTGTTGTGTGAAATGAACCAAAACCAGCACATCTGAACAATCTTAAAAGCACTTCAAGTAGTCCCCTTGCGAAGAAGCCCCACACTTATTTTATGAGGCAGCTGCTTTTGCTGATCACAGCTTTTCCTGAACTCCTCTTTAGGGACTGCAGATACAAGGGCCACACAAGAAAATGAGTTATAACAGTCACTCTAGTGCTAGAAGGCTCTGGTCTCATTGGAGGCATGTCCACTTTTGATTCAATTTATTGTACTTTTTTTTTGACCTGTGCTCACATGTTAATGTTGTTTGATCTGCAAGTCATCTTCCTTTCTCTGGTTGTGTTGTTTACATGCAGTGAGAGGATCTGTGCAGTTGCTTTAGACCTTATTAGCTGATGGTGGAGACCAGGCCTTCAGCATTAATGATGTAATGACATATTTAACCCCTATTATCTACTGAGTTTACTTAGGAAGGACCACCATCCAACAATTCTTATTTTTCTGTCACTCACCATGATTCCAAGATCAAGATGTGCAAAGACTGAACTTTAAGGGAAAAAAGTCCAAAGTAAGCTACAGGTATAATAAAATGTTCACTTCTATTGATTTGGGTTAGGAAATTGTGTCCTGTCTTAAATTAACTTTTTATTGATCACTCCTATGATCGAGACCCTGGGAGATGGCCATCTTTCTCAGCATCTCCATTTCTTCATCCACATAATGGAAATAATACACCATCCACAAGATTGCTAGGGATTAATGTTTCAGTGCCAGGTACAAAACCCCCTTAGCAGTGAGTATGGTGTCAGGAAGTGCCTTCTCCCAGCAGCTGAATCTTTCTCCTTCATTGGGGTCAGTTTGATCTTTCAGGCCTGGAAGAATCATCCCTATATTCCTGGATTAGATCAATGTTTAAAGGTTCATGGAAACTAGTGGCTTCTGTGTAAGCCCTTGCCTCTCTCCCAGGGTCTCGATTTTCTCATCTCTAAAGTGTAAGACTTGAAATAGATGAATTTTTGTCTGTGTTTTTTATTTTTTGTTTTTCTTAATCTGACAATCAGAGTTTCTGTGACTTAGAACTCAGGCTCTGATTGTAGAATAAGTACATAGAAAATATGGATAAAATATTTTTCTTGCTTCTACCCACTTATATTTTTCATATCCTTCCACTTTCCAATCTCCTTTTAAACTGTCTTACTGCACAAAAGAAATAACACACAACAGCTATATATATATATATATATATATATATATATATATATATATATATATATATATCCAGATCTCCTTAAAATGTTCCTTCACAGGTATAAAATGGGGGATATGTTATTAAATAGTGACACCTAGTGGCTTTTACTTATTAATGGTGAAGGTGCACATTTTTTTCCTATGAGTTTATCCTAAACTATGCTACTCGTGCTGCATTCATCCAATAATCTTTTATTAATCACTTGCTTTATGTCAAACACTGTATCAGGCTCAGAGAGGTTTATTTTGATAAAATATACATGTCCTCTGCTTATCCAGAGCTCATAGTCCAATGGGCGATGAAAAATTATTAGACAGCCAATGCATTCTGTAATTAATGTAACAGATACATTAGGTGCCTACCAGAACAAACAATCAAGGCAGAGATGGAGAGATTATTTTACCCAGGAAGGTTTCATGAAGGAGAGAATTTGTGAGTAGAGTTTTGAAGTTGTTTTCTAGGTGACCCATTTAAGAAACTGGGTACTCCATATACAAGGGAATTTGTAATTTTTGCCTGAGACAAACTTGGAAAATCAAGAGTATTTTTCTATCTTTGGAGCATAGAGAATAGAACAGAATTTCCCTTGGCACTATTGATATTTGGGGTCCGAATGATTTTTGGTTGTGGGGTGTAGGCATTTTAAACTCAATCCACTAAAAGCCCATAATAGCTCTTCCTCATAGTTGTACCATTCAAAATGTCTTCAGGCATTACCAAATGTTCCTGAGTTGGCATAATAGGCAGAAGAAGCTGGGTAGAAAGGAAGGTGGTTGCTGGGTCTCACATGACTGTCACACAGGAAGGATCTGAGGATTTCTATCATCCTTGAAAGAGAGATATTGAGGGGGCTTACTAGGGAAAGACAGGTTCATCGTCAGTCTCTGGGGCTGATGATGTGACATTGGGCTGGATGCACAGAAGCAGACCCAGACACTGCTGCAACAGTTACCAGGTAGAGCAGTGATAAGGGCCTGTCACCAGGGTGGTGGTGGGAAGGCTGAATGTGAGTAAAGTCCTAAGATTTATAATCAAGGGGATTTAAGGGAATATCTAGATGCCAATAGGTACAGAGACAGGAGTTAAGGATGGGCCTTTGGTTTCTTGTTTAGACAACTCATTTATTAGTTCCTACTGTTTTCACAATTACTTTTCAATGACAAAACAAAGTGGGCCTAGATTTGTGGATGTGATGCAGGTTCACTGTGTGCTGTGTACCAACTTCTATGACCCCCCAATGAAACAGAACACACTTCAATACAGGTTACATGATATGACTATCATTTAGTTATAAACAGGCAGTAAGGTACAACAGTAGCCAGGATCCTTTGGGAGCTAGTCTTCCAGGTCCCAATAAGATTGTCTCATGTGAGTATATTCTTAAGTGTACATGACAAGCCACTGAGAAAGCTGAGACTGAAGGATCATGAGTTTGCGTTCAAGCTGGGATACATAGAGAGTGTTAGGCCATTCTGCTCATCTTAGTGAGAACTTGTCTGAAAAAAAATAAAATGTGCATATCCCATTTGCACCACAGGTAAGAGACCCCAAAATGTAGCCCTGGGTTCTGTATCTTAAGGACAGTGTGTCTCACTGGGCACATATTTGAATGACATCATGTTTCTAGGGAAAAGAACAAAGTGTGGGCTGTGCAAGGCAGTTGCTCCCTAACTGCAAATGTTCTGTTCCCTAGGAAGGATGAAAGCAAGTCCGAGGGCATTTCAGGCTGTTCCTCCCTATTTCTGGATAACACATTCTGCACTAATCTCAAAGGTTACAATCAAGAAAGAAGGACAGACTGGGTCAAATCAAGGCCACCTGGAGAGTCATACTGCCATGGGGGTGGCCAACCTGTGCTTTGTTGTGACAGTAGAGACACTCTGTGAGCAAACAGATGCACCAAACCCATCAAGCATTCAATTAACCTAGGAACTGATGGAGAGTCATGACTCCAATTTCACAATGTGAAACCTTTTGTTTTAATGATGTGAGCCATTTGGTCACACGTAAATGTTGTCCAAGTACCACGAACTGAAACAGCCTGGGTAAGATTTTCCTGAGCCTGAGGTTGCCTCGCTCATTTGAAATTAAGTCAGTCCATTCCATGGCACACTTCAGGTTGATGTCAATTTGAAGGGAGATTTTTGGCAATTGTGACAGATCTGCTCTTACCTGCATCTTACCCTATTTTGAACAATGCCTAGGCAGTCATTGGCCAACAAGAACAAGAAAGTGTGGCAAAGGTATTGGAGGTTACAATCAGAATCCAGATGCATTCATCTGGCAGAATCAATAGGCTTCCTCTAACAAGGAGACATTAAGGAGTGTCACAAACAGATTGCATCCATCTAGGACAATGGAAACTTTCAAAATGTCATATATGCAAAAAAATAGAGCAGTTTAGCTTGCTGTTTCATTGATGTGACATGGCTTCCAAAAAGTTCCATGTGACCTGAGGCCACATGAACAGAAATGGTGTCAAGATGAGGAGGTCATAGGCTGCTGTCCCTTCCGGGCACTCATCAGGTCATGGGGAGGGAAGCATGTTCCAATATCAGAGCAAAAGCACAGGATAGTGGGGGGACTTTGAAGTAGTATAGAAAACAGATGAAAACCATACTTAGCATAAACAAGCAATGTTTCAAGGTCCATAAATGCTGTCTTCCTATATCCGGAACCACACAAGTAGAATTACAAACAGATTTCTAAGCTAGCTCTCTGATCTGGAACTCTGTTTTTTTTTTTTTTTTTTTTTTTTTTTTTTTTTTTTTTTTTTTTGCTTGGCACCCCATGTCTTTATCTTAACCCATGATTGCTGTTTGAGTGTCCCTTGAACTCTACTTGAATATTCCACAGTCACCTCAAACCTCCCTCCAGAGACCTAGGAAACAACTTCAACTTCTACTCTTTCTTCCACTTATTTTGTTGTCAAACTTTTTTAACTCTAACTCCTAAATATTGTTCTTGTTGGTCTTGTTTTGCCTTGTCTTCTACGGTAACCTTTAAATAGACATCCCTAAGTCCATCTGTGCATGGTGCATAATGGCCTCTCTACAACACACGCTATTGCCTGCAGAATTACATCTGAATTCTTTTAATCTTTATTTTTAAACAACACATCATAATCATGTATATTTATGGAACAGTATGACAATTTGATGTGCTTATATGAATTCCAGAATATAGCACCTGCGTCCTTCCACACCTGTTGCTCCTCAGTGCTCCATGCTTCTCCTGTGCAACATGCTGCTTTGCCCCTCTGTGCCTGTTACCTGTTCTCCTGTTTCACACTCTTTCCTTTAATCTGTTCTTCCATGGTCTCATTCTTTCTTGTTTTTGGAAATGAAACTACAGAACACTTTCCTCTATCTTCAGTCTAGGCTAAAGGTGCACCTTTCAGGGGCTGTGCCTATTACCTGACATTGCCTCAGTCATCACTAGCAGCTTCCAGGATCTCAGCCATTGATAACAAGCAAGTATATTTCAGTTGATAAATGACCACTGTGTTTATTTCTGGAGGCCCTGGGCTGCCCTGTCTATCTCCACATTCCATTTTTTTTGATGTATGAGCCATCATATTCTGGTATCAAAATTGAGAGTAGCATATCAAACACTTGAATGTGACCTTATTTTTTTAAAGATTGTCAGATTAGACTGGATATTGGAAAAAATGCCTGGGTGTAGTTCATAAGAAATATTAGAATTCGAGCTCACTTATCAACTCCATTTCATGTGAATAAATCATTTGCTTCCACTAGGTCTCCATTGTGTGATCTGTCTAATGGGGTTTAGGAGTGGAGAGGATGACATAAGATGATCGTCTACTGGACCAACAGCATCATTGGATGGTTTTGCCTTTGATTAGAGAGGGAGTAAAAGGCAGAAGGAGAAAAAGGGTGGTGAAGAAGGACCAAGCCATAATCTTGAATATAACCTTTTATACCTGCTGTAGTTATAGTATGTACATACAGAGTGAAGGAAGTAGCTATGTGACCTCAAGGACAAGTGCCATCAGATCTCTGTCAGTGTCCTTTTGTCTTCCTTGCTGGCCATGAACATCACATCTACCACGCACCTTCATGACTCCACTTAGGTCACCCACACCTCTCTTTGACTGTTGGTCTTTGTGCTTTGTCCACAGGAACTTCCACTATATCACCATCCTCCGGGACCCAGTGTCCCGGTACTTGAGTGAATGGAGGCATGTCCAGAGAGGAGCTACGTGGAAATCATCCCTGCACGTCTGTGATGGAAGACCCCCAACTTCGGAAGAACTGCCCAGCTGCTATACCGGTGATGACTGGTCTGGTTGCCCGCTCAAAGAGTTCATGGACTGTCCCTATAACCTGGCCAACAATCGCCAAGTGCGCATGCTCTCGGACCTGACTCTTGTGGGCTGCTACAACCTCTCCGTCATGCCCAAAAAGCAAAGAAACAATGTCCTTCTGGAAAGTGCCAAATCCAATCTGAAGCACATGGCGTTCTTTGGCCTCACAGAATTTCAACGCAAGACCCAGTATCTGTTTGAGAAGACTTTCAACATGAACTTTATTTCGCCGTTTACCCAATACAATACCACTAGGGCCTCTAGCGTAGAGATCAATGAGGAAATCCAAAAGCGTATTGAGGGACTGAATTTTCTGGATATGGAGCTGTACAGCTATGCCAAAGACCTCTTTTTACAAAGGTATCAGTTCATGAGGCAGAAGGAGCATCAGGAGGCCAGGCGGAAGCATCAGGAACAGCGCAAATTTCTGAAGGGAAGGTTCTTTCAGACCCATTTTCAGGGCCAGAGCCAGGGCCAGAGCCAGATTCTGAGTCAGAACCCAAACCCCAGTGCCAACCCAAACCGGTCTCAGCCTCTACTTCACAATGTCACCCAGAGCGGGAATCCGACTTCCAGCCGGAAGAACCCGGCAAGTCCAAGTGTGAAGCAGAGCCCAGGCCAGGAGCAGAGTGAGAGCAATAGCAATGGCACCCATGACTACATAGGCAGTGTAGAGACATGGAGCTAAGGGCTCCCAAAAGGCTTGTGCACACTGCTACCAGAGTACCCCTAAAGATGCATACCTTAGGAGATGAAACCGTCCAAACATGAGCAGCTTCCTTCATTGTGGAAGTTCAAAACACGTTAAATGTCATTCCAAATGTGCTCATTCCAAATGAACCCGTGTATAGAATCTGTCTTCATCATCTAAATGGTGTGTTGCTAAATTTACTGTGCTATTTAATCCTAGATTAAAATCAGGACTTTCTTTCTATAGAATTGTCTTATCAACATTTGTGTAGTGAGGTCCTTACCAAGAAATTCCCAAACAGAATATTGTGTCTAAAATATTGCTAAAGATATTCTTGATCAGATTGAATTGAACTTGAATGTGAACTGTTATTTACTTTTGTACCTCTTTATTGTAATGTTTCCAGTTTGGCTGGCTTTCTCTGGCCCATAGGGGATTTTTGGTTTAATTTTGTTTTTTTGTGTGTTGACAGATTTGTATACAATGAAAAGAGCAGAAAAATGGTAAAATACACAATCAAGTAGCCAGAGGTATTCAGTCACACCAAAACCTGTCCTTTGGTACTTTGGGCTAACTATTTTGTCAGGAGTGTGTTCATGGAAGAGCAAAAATAGCGTTTATCAATGAAGCTACATGTCAGGAATGCACAGGTGGTGAGTAATTTGGCAGTGTAAGTCTGTGCAAAAAGACTTTGATGGTATCAATTGTGAATTGATCAAAAGAACAATGAAGAATGTATCCACTGTGTTGTCAAGCATCATAAGGATGGACAGTTTCTATTTTATGGGTTTTGCTACACTTTTGTAAGAACTTACATTAGCCCCTTGGCTTTCAATCAAACAAGGTAAATGAAGTGGAGTTTGGGTTTTCTGGAGGAACATGCTTAGAAGTGTGACCATAATATCATGTATTGTACAGTCTGCCCACATGTATGACCTAGTTTTATTTGTAATACTATGGTCATAAATTGGACAGGAAGTTGAGGATTTGGATTTAAATAGAGCTTTGTGACTCTGAGCTTGTATCCATATTTATAGCTATGGTTTTGTCTGATAGTATTAAAATCCTGGGAATCATGAGACCTTAAAAAACTGGAAGAGAAAGTTTTAAAAGCACACCTTGAAGTCAACGTGTTTTAGAACAAATCTATTTGGTGTATTTTGTGTTCTTAAAATATTCTTAGGTCACTATGCTACTTTGATTTTGTTTTAGTGTTAATTAAAAATGTTTGCTTTTCAAACTGACGGTGTTGGAAAACAAGAAGAAGTCCAAGCCAGTGGAAAAGCTTGTTACAGAAAAAAAAATTGTGTTATTGCTGTGGTGTGCATGGTTTACAGAGATTAAGTGCATTTTCTCTGTCTATACTGATTATTGTATATAGTAGATGCTATAAATATACATTTTTGTCATCATGTAAATCCCACAATTTTAACTATGAACATCTGTCCAATGGTGTAACTTTACATACTGTTCACTGATTTTGTGTAATTTAATGATTGATATGAAATAAAGTTTTAATTGCAAGCTCTGAGTAATTTCTTTCTTTCTTTTTCTTTTTTTTTTTCTTTTTTTTTTTTTTTTTTTTTTTTTTTTTTTTTTTTTTTTTTTTTTTTTTTTTTTTTTTTTTTTTTTTTTTTTTTTTTTTTTTTTTTTTTTTTTGGTTTTTCGAGGTAGGGTCTCACTCTAGCTCAGGCTGACATGGAATTCATTATGTAGTCTCAGGGTGGCCTTGAACTCATGGAGATCCTTATACCTCTGCCTCCCAAGTGCTGGGATTAAAGGCAGCCACCACCATGCCCAGCAGAAATTTCATGATTTCAAGGTTTGCAGGCACTAGACACCATGACATCATAAAGCAGAAAAGAAATAACTCTCTGTTTCTGTCTCTCTCAGTAGTTTCCTTTTGGACTCTTGGCAGCCAAGTATGGAAACATGATGGCCCTCATGCTAAACTGGCTTTAATTAGGGTTTTTTTCTTTATGGAGGCTATGGTTTGAGTGAAACAAAATTGTCCACAAAATACAAGGGTTACCATGCAAATGAAATACACACATGTTTTAATGTACAGATTATTAAAACTCACACTTTAATATCTAATGTTAGGTAGAAAAGAAACATAATTCTCTTAATTTCCTATCTTGCCCCTCTGACCACAGGTGAAAGGTTAAAAGTAAGCATTAACATTTTGGTTTTGAAGCCCTGACCACAATTTGCTCTAATTATATTCAATGTTTATGGTTTTCCAAATTCTTGGGGTTAGGACTATGGGTGGATAAGGGGGAAAGCTACAACTTTGGATGGGTGTTAGTATCTTCAGTTTGTAAACTATACTTTTGAGGTTTTATCCATTAAGTATTTATTGATCAGTAACTGAGCAACCAGAAGTGGGATATAGCTCGGTGATAAAGTGCTAACATAGATGAGGTCCAAGTTTCTATCCCTAATACCACAAAGAAGAAAAATGGAGCAGCTAAAGGTCTAAATTATATGAAGGTCCTATTGCTCTTTGGGATGGGAAGATCTTTGTTCAAGAACGTGGAGGCCAGGCTGGAGAGATTGCTCAGTGGTTAAGGTACTTGCCTTCAAAACCCAATGACCTGAGTTTGATTCCCCAGTACCCACATAAAGCCAGATGCACAAAGTGGTACATGCATCTGGAGTTTCTTTGCAGTGAGTGGCTAGATGCCCTGGTGCACCCATTCTCTCTCTGCCTTTCTCTCTGTCTATTTCTGCTTGCAAAGAAATAAAAATAATTAAAGAAAAGAACATGGATACCAAGTATTGAAATACTTAATGAATGAAACAAGGATCTCTTGAGAAATGTAGGCAACCCTTGGAGAGCATTCCGGGCATGCTCACTGAAGTGAGGCACATACATACAGGAGACCTGGATGTTTCTTTAGTACACCAAATCAAGTTGGTTACTGTTGAAACAAGTAGCCAAGTCCAGAAAAGAGCTGAAATGAAGAAAGAACTAAATGGTTTAGGTCCCATAAACTTAATTGGGATTCTTCCTGTGTATTAGTTAGTATATTTGTTATTTTGACAAAATACTTGATAGAAGCAATGTAAAGGAAAGATGAGTTATTTTTGGCTAATGTTTTGAGGGTATAGTCCATCATGGCGGAGAAGGCAAGTCTGCAGAAGCCCGAGGCTGCTTGCTCACATCTCCACAGATCAGGAAACAGGCACAATGGGAAGTGGGGGCTGGACTATCAACCCAGAGACACATTCACCAGTTACCCACTTTGGCCAGCTACGATCCTTCTACTCCTGAAAGTTCTATAACCTTCCCAAACAATACCATTGGCAGAGGACCAGTGTTCAAACACATGAGCCTGTGGGGTGGGGATGATTTCCCATTCAAATAATCACAATGCCATGGGGGTTATATCTAATAGTAACATCGGGAAGCAATCCAACCCAAACCCTCCCATGGAGGTGAAAGGAAGCAGAAAGGCACATCACTGCCATCCATTGTGGAACAGTAGCAGCCGCACCATGGCTGAAAAGTAACAACCATGGAATAGTTGGTTCGTGCTGGCATCATCCTAATTGACACTATTCCTGATACTAGAAAGTGGGGAAAGGGAAGACAACTGGCCACCAGCAGTGAGCCAGAACATTTTTCCTTCTTTGAAGTGTCCACCCTTTTAGACATTGTGACATGTCAGTGTCATCCTACTAGTGCATTAGACCACATTCATAGTTATGCTGGGATACATGCAGCCTGTGGGGCCAGGGTTGCTCATACCTGGGAAAGCAGGCAAACAATCAACACTTGGGTATTTCTAGAAAATGTTGACAAGAAACACTGGCTATAAAGACTCTCAAGGAGAACTTGGACTCCTCATCCTTCACACAGAGTGAAGGAAGTAGCCTGACACTTTGATATCACGGAATATGATACACTCGGTCTCAGATGTGCAAAGCCCTGAATGGTCCCCCTCTCCCTACACAGTGGCTGCAGGAGATATAGGGTTTGAATCTTGCTCTAGACCCAGGAATGAAAATCACTGTGGAGCTGCCTGCCTTCTGAATTCCCATCTGTCTCCTGCTCACAGAAGTGCTGTTCAGGAATTCTGGCTCTGCCACTGCAATTAGAGGCTGCTTTATGCATCATGCTCCTGTCTCGGAACAGGATGGGCTGCTGGAGAAAGTTATTACATTTCCACCTTTCTGTGTGAGAACAGTTGTAATTCAGCTCAGAGACATCAGGGTCTGTAGCAACAGATTTGGAGCTCAGCCTGATGGTGCAATCTGACCATATGTGAAGAAGGTATCTCCCCATGAGGTTGATGGCCTTGACGATGATCTGTAGCATTTATCAAACACCTGCTGCATACCATGTGCTCTTCTGGCTCTTATAATAATGACAGACATTTACTGAAATTCTCTTAAAGCTGACACACTATTAATTCCTTTACACATGCAGCCTCATTTCACTTCACCTTCTCCTGTGACACAGGAGAAATTATTCCCCATATCTTGCAAAAAAAAGTGTGGTGAAACAAACAAACAAAAAAACTTAATTGGGCTGGAGAGATGGCTCAGCGGTTAAGGCACTTGCCTCCAGTGCCTAAGGCCCCGGGTTCAATTCCCCAGGACCCACATAAGCCAGACCCACAAGGTGGTGGCCCTGGTCCCCCCTCTCTCTCTCTGTATCTTTGCTTGAAAATTAATAAATAAAATATATTTAAAAAAACTTACTTGCCCAAAACTCTGGGATCAAAGCTAGCTTGAAATCCAGAGTTCTAGTTCTTAACTTTCTTCATTATTTCAAACATAGCATGGGAACCTTCAAACCTCTATCAAAGAAGAATAGCACCATGGCCCCCCATTTCCCTATCACTCAGCTGCAATACTATTGGGCATTTGCCCACATTTAATTCTTTACAATCTGTAATACACTGAAGGAAATCCCTGATGTCATCTGGACATGTTTCATGTAGATGCATCTTGAAAATAAGCTTTATTTTATTTTGGTAAACCCTGACAGGTGAGTTTTATGATCTTCCCATTTATAGAGAAGAAAGTTGAAGTTGTTGCAGCTGTATTTTGAGCCACACAATTTTGTTGTTGTTGTTGGTGGTGGATATTTGGTTTCTAGCTAGAGTGTTAAGTAGCCCAAGCCCAATGAGTATATTTGAGCATCTTTCCTAATATTTTAAAAAGTATTTTACTTAACTTATTTGTGTGTGTGCAGCATACACACACTCGGCCCATGCATGTAGTCCACGATGTGCATGTGGTGGTCATAGAACAACTTTGAGGTGTCTTCTTTGAGACAGGATCTTTTTAAGTTTTTAATTCATTTTAGTATATCACACAAATAATTAGGTTTCATTATGGTGCTTTCAATTTCTTGTTTTATTCCTCCTTTCCCCCTTCCTCCTTCTCTTCTTTTCTCCTTGTGTCCTCCCCCAACTTAGCCTCCTTTCTTCTTGCATATTACATGTTTCCTTTGTCTTTTGTACCATTTTCTGTCACCTCTTCCCTCTCCTGTGACATCCTATCTTGAGTCATAGCCCAAACTCAGTCTCATGTCTCCTTATTTACATACATATAAACACTAAAAGTTAGGATACACATATGAGAAAGAACATGAAAGATTTGTCTTTTTGGCTTGGGTTACCTCACTTACTATAGTATTTTCAAATTCCATCCATTTCCCTGAAAATTTCATAACTTCATTTTTTACAGCAAAGTAAAACTCCATTATATATACTCAAAAGAAGAAACAGAAATGGCTAACATTAGAAAAATATATATATATATATTCAGGTTTGGAGAAATGGCTCAGCAGTTAGGTGCTTGCCTATAAAACCTAACGACCAGGTTCAATTCTCCAGTACACAGTTAAATCCAGATGCACTCAGAGGCTTATGCATCTGATGTTTGTTTGCAGTGGCTGGAGGCTCTGGCACATCCATTCTCCCTATCTCTCTTCTCTCTCTCTCCTTGCAAATAAATAAATAAAATATTAAAATATTCAATATCCCTAGTCATCAGGTAAATGCAAATGAAGGCCACTTTAAGACTTCACCTTACCACAGAGTGACTATCATCAAGCAAAGTCAGGACAAGGAATACTGGAGAGGCTGGGGGAGAGGAGAGCCCTTATTCACGGCTGGACAGAGTGGAAATTGGTGTAACCTTTATGGAAATCCATGTGGAGGTTTCTCAAAAAGCTAAAAATTAAAGTACCACATGGCCTACCTATGTCACCCAAAGGTCTCTATAGCCTGTCCCACCATAGAGACACTTGTTCATGGAAACAGGCTCTCTTGATGATGCAAATGAGCTGTCAGACTGAAAACCATTATCATAGTCATGCTGGGATCACCTATGTATGCACTACTTCACATCTAGCTTTACGAGGGGTGCTGGATTGAGCCTGGTCCAATGAGCTTTGCAAGCAGGTACCTTTAGCCACTGAACCATCTCCCTAGCCCACTTTCTAATTTTTTAGTCTAGCATGGAAGGTCCTTCAGCCCCTGGCTCTGCTAACCTGTCTGTCTCATCTCTCCTTCTCCAGGCACCAGCCCAGCAGTGGTTTGGGAATTCTCCCCTTACATGTCCATGCCTTGCTCTACCTCTGAACATTTTTCCATGCTGCTCTTGCAGTGATGATCTGCTAAGCAATAACCCCACCCAATCCACAAGGCACACACACCCTTAATCCAGTTACTCCTCCTCCGCCTCCAAGTCTGTGTACACTTGTCACTTTGTCAAATCATCCCTGACCTCCCCCTAGCTGGATTTTGTCCCCTCTCTTCTCTTCTTCAAAGCTCATGCCAGCATAGCAAATAGTCATTTCCGAGACTAATTAAGGTCCTGACTTTTTTGATTTCTCTTCACTTTTGAAAATGGGATCTGGTTATTCACATCTTTTAGTGGAGATGAGTGAGGATGTCTGTGGTCACTTGTCACTCATTCTTATGGCTGCCTATTTATCTTCCCCACTACAATGTGGATGCCAAGAAGGCGTATACCTGGCCTGTCCTAGTCACCTGTATAAATCCAGCCCCTCAAACTAGGCCTCCTGGTCTGTTATTCACCCAACAAATATTCACTGAGCACCTAACCTACTACATTCCAAGGTCTACACCTGCGCCAGATATCCAGATAGGAATGAAATAGACTGTAGGGAACTCTTGTGGAGGTTAGTGTCTAGAATTGGAGACTGTCACAAATTAAAGTGTCTCACTAGTTAATTCTAATGTCAAGCCATGCTAAAAGTCAGGAAGGAAATATATGCAGGGATGTGATAAACAGCATGAGACATGACATATTTAGGGTGATCAAGGACGTCACCAAGCAGGTGATTTTTAAATGGATGCATAAAGGGCAAAGGAGGTAACGGTCTCAGGGGAAAGAGAAAACACATTGTACGTACACAGTACGTGTTTGGTGAATGAATTAGTGAATGGCATTTAAAAGTTGTTCTGGACAAAGGCTTTTGTCTTCAATGGTCACCTGCAGTGGAAAGCAGCAACCCTGGTCTCCATATTTTCTGCTGTGGGGTTTCCTCAGTTTTTTTGCCGGTAGACCTGGAGATTATGTGGAGAGCTTTCAGCAGGGGGCACACTAACTCAATCAGCCACATTTGCTGACTACTCAAGATGCACTGCAGACTTGAGCAGACTCGCAACAAACAACCTGCCATGAGACTGGTGAGGATGTCAGCTTCCCTGATGTCTTTCTCTGACTTTGGGAGTCTTGAAAGCAGTAGCTATATCCTTGGAAGTGGCCAAGTGGGGGGTTTGATCATTTCTTTCTTTTTCTTTTTTTGCTCTGTGTGTGTGTTTCTGTGTTTATGTATGTTTCTCTCTCTTTCTCCCCTGTGACTGTGTGTATGTTTCTCTCTCTGTGTGTATGTTTCTCTCTTTGTCTCCCCCACCCTGTGTGTATGTTTCTGTGTGAGTGTATGTTTCTCTCTCTTTCTCTGACCCCCATGAGTGTGTGTATGTTTCTGTGTGTGTGTTTGTATGTTTCTCTCTTTCTCTTCCCTCCACTATGTGTATCTGTGTGTTTCTCTGTGCGTATATGCTTCTCTCCCCCCCCCAACGTGAGTGTGTGTATGTTTCTCTCTTTCTCTCCCTCCCACCTTGTGTGTATGTGTGGGCACACGTGCACGTGTGCTATGAAAACCATGACATAAATGTGGAGGTCTGCCTTCCACCTCGTTTGAGGCAGGGTATCTTAGTGTTCACCATTTTGTTTGTCGGGATATCTGGTCTATGAGCTTCCAGGTGATTCTCTTGTTTCCTCCTCCCTTCTCATGTAAGCTCATTGGGATTATAAATGTTCACTCTACAGCATGCATCTTCATGTGGGTTCTGGGAATCCAGACTCAGATACTTATGCTTGGATGTCCAGCTGAGCCATCTCCCCATTCTTATAGTCAGTCTCATTCAGCTAAACATTAGATCTTTGGTCAGGAACAACATGTAACACTTTGAGCTTCTCTTACACAGTTTGCCACAGGCCTTAAATTTTATGTTTATATTCTTGCCTTATTTATCTTTCCAAACTGTAAATATATTTTTAGGGTAAGAATGTGTTTTGTAGACATCTTCTGCCTTCATTATTGACTTGCCCATAGCAATCACTCCAGATTTGGGTTTGGATAAAATTCTTCCTCTGTTGAAATTTAGTAATTCCCCATTGAATTTTTCTTTCTTTCTTTCTTTCTTTCTTTCTTTCTTTCTTTCTTTCTTTCTTTCTTTCTTTCTTTCTTTCTTCTTTCTTTTTTTTTCGAATTCATTGTCAAGGGCAGCTTGCAGTGTGATAGGTTGTCTTTGTGTGAGGCCCATCCATCACAGGGCTGAATCTATAAGGGGTTAAGGGAGGGAAGTGGAAGCACAAGGATATAGATCTCGCTACAAAATCTTAGATCTATAAAGGTTTGCTTCAAGGGTTTGATGTCACATAATTGTATGAAAAGGTGAACAGTCTCTGTCATTTGCAGATGGGAAGGGAGGATGGATGTAAAGTAGCGGGAACCATGAGGAGGGACCAAAACCTGTGCTAGACCTTCATGTCTTGGGTGGCATCCAGAACACTTCACACACATACACACACGCACACACACACAGCTCAAAAATCAAAGCTAAAGTTTGTAAGGAAAGGTGGTGCAGTCATACCAATCAGGTAAGCCAGCAGGTAAGTGACCAGGTAGATCAGTTGCAAATTGGTTGCAGCTTCCATTTTGCCCTCCAACACCCCCACAGGGATTTCTCTTATGAGCCACTCTACTCAAAATATATAGGAAAGGGGAGTTCAGTCTAGCTAATGCAATGCATTCCAATGGTAGCACAAGGGCCTTGCCTCTGGAGTCTGGAATGTATCAAAGTACCTCTGTTCCCTTAGGATACAGACATTGACTTGTTTCTGTCAGCTCTGCCCAACTGTGAGATGAATGTCTGATCAACCCAGATTTAGTGTGCTTTTGAGTGAAAGTCTTTTAAATATGTCATATTGTCCTATTCCTCTGAGACATGATATTTTACTGACTTGATAAGGTAGGTGATTTAATTTAAAAAAAAATTATTAAAGAGAGAGCATGCCCAGGCCTGTTGTCAACAAATTCCAGATGCATGTGTCACTCTGTACATCTGGCTTTATATGGATACTTGGATCAAATCCAAGTCTTCAAGCTTTGCAAGTAAGCAATTTTAATGGCTGAGCCAGTCCTCCAGCCCTTTGATAAAGTGATTCTGACCTGAAATTTTAAGCTATTTTTTGTTGAGTGTGTGTGTGTGTGTGTGTGTGTGTGTGTGTGTGTGTGTGTGTGTGTGTGTGTTACTGGGGTTCAAATCCAGAGCCTCATAGCATACTATGAGGCACTCTACCACTAATCTACACAGGAACCCCATGACTATTGTTTTTAATGAGAATTAATGTTTGAATGATTTTCACTGATGTAACATGCACCTGGGTGCCTGGGCTTCTTGGTAGCTTTTCAGGGGCCTTATGGAACTTAAAATAGCAGGGAGTGGTTTTTTTAAAGGTCAAATGATTGTGGTGATTGATGGGAATAGTATATTTGTGGAGCATTTATTCTAGAAACCCCTTAAGATGATTTTCAGAATATCTGATTCTTTTCTTTTTTTCCTTGGATGTGTTTAGAGTAGGTGTGCTGTGTATGTGTGTGGAATATATATGTGAAGGTCGGAGGAAGACTTCAGGTGTACCCCTCCATTATTTTCCCACTTTATCCCAAGACACTCTCTCACCAAACCTGGAAGTCTATGCTTTCCAGTTAGCCCCAGCAATCCTCTTGTGTCCCTCCCCTCAGTTTTGGGGTTAGAGACTTGTGTGGCCACATCCTGCTATTACATGGATGCAGGAGATGGAACTCAGGTCTTCGTGCATGGCAGGAAAAGTTCTTAATGATTTGAGCCATCTCACCAGCTCTGTGTCTTTAAAGCTACTTGAGGTGCTGGGGCAGTTTTGACAGGCTGTGCAAATATGTGTTGTGGGTAGACACAGAGACACTGCAAGAGACAGACAAGGAAACACAATGGGTATGCTGTGCTTGCTTGAGAAGCCTTTCCTTTCTGATCTGGTGGCTGGAAAAAGAAAGAGAGGCCATACCAATGGACCGAAAGAAGGAGCTTTTGCAGATGATCTTGGCATGCTGAGCAGGGAGCATGCAGTTCATGGATATGGCCACAAGGTGGAGCAGTGACTGTACATATGGTGTGCACTCCAGAGATTTGTGAGGCCCTCTTAAATAGTCCGCATTCTTTCTTTTCCATATGGGACCTAAGCATTTGGGGAGAAAGCAAGCATGGAAGAGAGCCAAGGGATTTGAGTGTTTTGACAAATATTATCCACCATGTTTTAGAATGAAGAAAATATATTTACACCCATACTTGAACCTGAAATCCTGGTGAAGGGTACCAGGTATGTAACCTGTAAATGGCAGTTAATTTTGAGATCTTTGCTTTGTCACTTGCCCAGCAAGCTACTAAGCTATAGTGTATAGTGGCACTTTATAAAGGACAGTTTCTGTTCCAGTAGGATGTGCTCAGTGGGATGTGGGGAAGAATGGGACACAGGTATTGTTCTCATTGTTTCTCTAACCTCGGATGTTTCTCCTTAAAGCCTTGACTTGGAAACTCATTTATTTTGTGTCATTTAAGTACTGTACAAAGTTATTAAAAACAGCAGTCAAAAATAGATTGTCGCTTTTCAAGTAATTTTGTCTATCCTCTCTGTTTGCGACTTAAGATGGGTAGGCATAGACAGGTGTGTAGAGTTTTGTAATACCTGTTAAAAATATGATTATTGAAGGTAGGTATGTGACCTCTATGGCCTGGCTAAAATTTCAGAAACAAAATGGGATTTTAATGTAATTTAAGACAACTTTAACTAATTGAAAAAAGAGCACTACAACATCAGATAAATCCTGGCTTGACTTGAATGAATCCACGGGTTAGGAAAACTAACCATGTATAAATAATGGAGAGTAAAGCAAGGTAAACTTAGTTCTATTTAACAATAAACCCAATGGTCCAATTTGTAAAAATGATTTTCTACAGGGAAAGCCTTGGATAAAGTGGCAGTGGGCAGGACAGTAACTGTACCGTACAGGACACAAGTTTGAAATACTTAAGTACATAATACTCATATAAACTGGTAAGAGGAAGATAAGCCGATAGCCAAATACAAGTAATCAAACAAGTATTTCACAGAAACATATAAATGAACAATTAATATTTGGAGAGGTGTTCAACTTCCCTAGGCATAGATGATGGGGGGGGGAGTAAAGGCAAAGAAAAATGTTTCTTTTTTCTTTTTTGCTTCTTTGAACAGGAAGGAAGGAAGATAAGAAAGAAGGAGAGAAAAAAAGGAAAAAGGAAGGAAGAAGGAAAAGAGAAAAATATCAAAGGAAGGGAGAAAGGAAAAGCTATTATACTTGGTTGTTGATACTAAATTAGAGTAGCAATTCTGGATACCAATTTGCAGTTTCTAACAAAATTCAAATGCAATTGCTAAGAAATTCAGCCTTTACTTTGTCACCCTGTGCACTAAAGGGGCCAGATTTTCAGCAGCCAAGGACATCCATACCCAAGTGAATGTGATGGGACTTAAAGAAGTGAACTGAGACAATTCACTCTGGTTGTTTGAATAGCAGCATTTCATAGGAAGAGAAAAAAGATCATTCTTGTATTTTTCTGACCACATAAAGGCTGTTTCTCTTTGTAATAAAGTAGAAAAGCTCCCCTCAAAAAAAAAAAAAGAAATTCAACCTTTAGATATATTTCCTCTTCTATCTAAATACTTAATATGTGCTTAGATTTTTGTATACAAACATATTCATCATAGCATCATTCATATGAGAAAAAGGTGCCAATTTAATTATCTGTGAATTAGTCCAGCACTAAATATGCATGGGTTATGAATACTGTGTCCTACACAGTTATTACAAGAAGTAAAACCAAACTACATGTAGTGATATGGGCTGATCTTGAGTATATATAGCTTAAGTGCTTATGTATATATGTACATATGTAAACATACAGAAGCACATGTGAAAGAAATGAAGAACCAGAGAAATGCATCCTGGAATTAGAAATTATTTTGCAACAAAGTTCTGCTTGATTTGACCATATCTTAAACTGGTCTGGAATTTCTCTGAGTGTGCTCTACCCTTCCCATAAATCTCCCCACTTAACAATAAAAAAAGGCAGAAAGCCTAACAGATAGGACAAACACAGCTGCATGTCTTAGAAGTTGCTTGTGCTTTGAAGAAATTATCTTGTCATTTTTGACTCACATCAAATTTACAGCTAACTGCACTATTTCACCTCTGTAAGTCCTGCCCAATTGTACTCCTGTTTGATAAATTCCTTATTGGAAATGTTCTGAGGTTTTGGGGCTAAATGCCCCACTTTTCCCTTTGTTTGCTGCTATTCTCCTGAGCCATGCATTTAGCTACTGGCCAGTTCCTGTGTGCACAAATGCAGCTTGCTTCAATTTGGCTAAATTTGAGTCTGTGGTCTTTTCTTTGTGTTTGTGGGTTCAACAGAAAGACATCACTTTTTAACTAATATCAATGTCCTGTAACTCTGTAGAGATTTGCATTGTCAACATGAAGTAATATAAGCTACATGTTCCCTTTATATGATTTCTGTTTATTTATTTGCAAATTCTTATTGTATATATTCATTGCACATGACACTATGATACATAAGGCCATTTAAAAAGAATTTATTTGAAAGGAGGGAGAGAGAGGGAGAGAGAGAGAGAGAGAGAGAGAGAGAGAGAGAGAGAGAGAGAGAGAGAGAGAATACCATAGGCACACAAACTCCAGACACAGTGTCACTTTGTATGTCTGTCTTTACATGAGTGCTGGGAAATCAAACCTGGCTGGCATACTTGGCAAGCAAACACTTTAACAAACACTTTCATACATTCCCCCATACAAACCTACCCTTCCTTTCTTTTCTGCTCATGTTAGTCCCTGTTGTTTCCCCTGACAGTATCTCTTCCCTTTGCATTATTTTCTCTCTTTATATATTTTTTTCTCTTTTAAAATATTATTCATTTATTTGCAAGCAGAGAGAGAGAGATAGAGAGACAGAGAGACCGAGTGCATCAAACCTCCAGCTACTGCAAACAAACTCCAGATGTATGTGCCACTTTGTGCATCAGGCTTTGCGTGGGCACTGAGGTATCAAAATTAGGCCTTTAGGCTTTGCAGGCAAGTGCCTAACCACTGAGCAATCTCTCCAGCCCCTTCAACATTTTTTATAACAAACAGGTATTAAAATATCATGAAACTGAGGCGGCCCCCTCCACCTTCTGAGAGGGGAAAGAGTGTCTCTCCACGGAGGTTGGGGGTCTGTCCGCAATACAGGCCCAAGTCTGGGGCTGGCCAGCCTCTCACCAGCTTCGGGACCACTGACCCCCACTTCTCTATCTGGGCATGGGCAGAAGCCAAAGGAAAAACGCAACTTCCGGAATCAGGGCCGCTAGTCCCATTATGGAACACGAAACTGGAAAGGAGGTGGAAGAAGCTCATACAGAATTGCAGAGAGAGAACATTATGACTCCTGACCACAACAACAATGCAGATATGATGCAGTTAAGGGCTGACATGGAAATTATGAGAAAAGACATAAATGAGTTGAAGCTTTCCTACTCAAGCATAGATTCCAA
>PVHP010024853.1:0-26083 GCA_004024765.1 Zapus hudsonius
CTCTCTCTCTCCTTGAAAATGAATAAATAAAATCTTAAAAAAAAAAAAACAAAACTCTGAACTGTGCTTAGATTTCTATGTCATTAACCACAGCCCTGCACTTGAAACGTATTTCTGCACATACAGCCATCCATTTATCCATCTCTGGCAGTTTGCAGGGCTCCAAAGCACAGGTCAGTAACTGCCCAGCCAGGCCCAGATAAAACCAGGTCCCTACTGGGAATGGAATGCAGACAAGCCAGTAAGCAGCTGCTCAGTCAGTGCCTGAGATTGGGGTTGAATCATCAGCTAGGCCTCCCTAGTGTACACAGCTTGAACTCACAAGACAGCGGAAAAGGCCAGGTGGGTGCTACTGCTATAATTAGCTCATGAGTACACCTTGGTAAATAAAGGCCATCCCATGCTAAGCCCTCCCTGGGGCCTCTGCACCTATCCACTTGACTTGAGCTGGTCATTTTGAGCCTCTTTCAAAGACCAGTACTTCCTGCCCCTCCCCGACTCTCTGGGTCAGAGCTGGCTTCCAGAGTGCTTACTTCCTGTTACCTGTGAGCTGCCACTGCACTATGGAGAATGTGGCCCAGATGGCCCTTCCCCTTGGGGAATGGAGATTATAGCCTTGATGCAGACTTTGATTAGAGAGGCATCCCAGGAGAGCTGATTGAATTTGTAGTTCAAATCCACGTCAGCTAAGAGGAGGGAACCAGGAGAGGACATACGTGCCCACACACCAGCCTACCCTATAGCTTGTGATGGACACAGATGTTTGACTTCACAACTCAAGAATTTACCCAAAAACCAAGTCACTGAGGCTAAACATATAGCTCAGTGAGTAGCATGCTTGCCTCAGATGCACAAAGCCCTGGGTTCAAATCCCCAGCACCACATAAACCAAGTGTGGCACTACTCTCCTGTAATCTCAGCACTCAGGGGGTCAAGGCAGAGGATCATTCAAAGTTATCCTTGGGCTACAAGTGAGACTGTTTCAAAAAACGGTTACTGAGTTAAGTTCTACAAGGGCTAGATTTTTATGACACATAAATTGGACCTCTATAAAGTTGTTTGAAAAAGAAGTTTCCTGGGAAGTACTTGGGAAAACTCTGATGAAGGAATAAGGGGACTGGTGAACTGGAAGCTGTTCATCAGCACCAGCATCTTGGGACACTGCTGAGCATCACGAGTCCCGTGACGATTCTGCCAGCCTCTCTCTTCTCTATACGTCATTACACCTAACCTACACATCAGTCTATGACAAGGTTCCTAAGAGTGCTGCCTTCATGGTAAATGTAGAACAGCAAACATAATCAGCACTAAATGCTATTGTGTGTGAGAAAGACAGAGAGAGAGAGAGAGAGAGAGAGAGAGAGACAGTGTACATGGTGTGTATATGCATGTGGACGCATGTGCATGTAGAGGCCAGAGGTCAACGTCAGGTGTCCTCCTCAGTCACACTTAGGCTTTTTTTCCTTTTTAGACAGAATCTCACTGACTCCTATGGAGCCTCCTGTCTCTGCCTCCCCAGCACTGGGATTATAGGCACACACCACAGTTCCTGGCAAAGTCAGCTCCTCATGCTTGGATGGCAAGTGCTTTGTCCACTGAGCTATCTCCCTACCCCCAATGAGGTGTATTTATAAATTCATTAAGCTTATGATAGAAGAATATATTTCAAATTGATTCAGTGCTTTACAGTTTTGCTTTCAGTGCTGGGAATGAACTCGAGACCTTGTACATACTAGACAAGCACTCTACCTCTGAGCTACATCCTCAGCCCTTGACTTTTTGTTTCTGTTTATTTTTATTTATTTACTTTATGATGTAGCCTGTAGCCCACTCTGCTGTCAGAACCATGGCAACCTCTTGCCTCGGCCTGAGTGCTGGGGCTACAGATGTGAACCATCACACCTAGCTACTAGGACCTTTTTGAGAAAGCAAAGTAGAATTACAAAAACAGACAGGGGGCTGGGGACACGGCTCAATGGATGAAGTGCTGGTTGTACAAGTGTGAGGACCTGAGTTCAGATCTCTAACACCCAGGAGGTAGAGAGAGACAGATCCCCAGGGCTAAGCTGCCAAGCTAGACAAGCCAAATTGGCAAGTTCTAGCTTCAAGTGAGAGACCTTGTCTCAACAAATAAGGACAACAATGAGGAAGATACTCAAAGTCCATCTCTGGCCTCCATATGCATGCACACACATGTACACACGTACCCACACACACATATGAACACACATAAATACACACCACAAATACATACATTTTAAAAAAGAGGGTTGAGGGCTGGAGAGATGGCTTAGTATTAAGGCATTTGCCTACAAAGCAGAAGGATCCAGTTTCGATTCCCCAGTACCCATGTAAAGCCAGATGCACAAGGTGGCGCATGCATCTTCTTTTGCAGTGGCTGGAGGCCCTGGCATGCTTATTCTCTCGCTCTGTCTGCCTTTCTCTCTCACACACATTCTCTCAAATAAATAAATAAAATATAAAAAAGAGGGTTGAGAAATTGAGAAGACATCCAACACAGACCTCAGACCTCAACACACATGCACACACATGTGTACACTCACCCATATGCACACACACACATGAACACACATGTCCACAATAAATAATAAAATAAATTTTAAAATAAAACAAATCAGATTATCCTCGCTGGCAACATTCTGTTGTTACCTGGGATGAAGTCAGTTGTACCCACAAAATCAAGCAGCTAACAGCATTGGCCATACCTCAGACGTAACATGATATAATTGTCAGCTAGCCCTGCTCAAGCCAGGCCATTACAGAGCAACCATTAGAAACGAGCCACACCCTCCATTTGTACTTGTTTGGAAGCAGAGTCTTAGCTCACCGGAAGCCCAGGCTCGCCTCCTCCATCAGCTTCCCTAGTACTGGGAGTATACGCATGAGCCGCTCTGCCTGGCTACACATTTATGTTTTATAAATTAAGTCTGTGAGAAGGGTCGCACCTTTTGCCCTTGAACTTTACTAAGAAAAGTCAACCCTAGACTATAATCTAAAATCAGGTAAAAAATTCAATAATAGAACCTCTCCAAACAATACTATTTACACTAACGGGAGGAATGTTTTGCACTGGGGGACCTGGCACAGCCTCAATACACTCACCAGAGCTCAGAGTAAGTGAACGTGTTGGTAATATAGTATGAAGTGAAAACCGAACCAGATGAGTAAGCACATGCCCATGGCTTCTGAGGGGAGGCGTGGAGAGCCAAGAAGAGCCACTACTCATCAGGCTTGTCTTGCTGTCACCCTTTCCTGATCTTAGCTCATTTTCTAAAACAGCCATTGAGAATATATCTATGCCCCAAGACCGGAAGTACTGCTGCCCAGAGCTAGAGAAAAAGAACGAGCAGATCAGACGCAGGGAGATTGCTGGGGCCCACTGACCAGCCAGTGTAGCTCCAAGTTAGGGTGGAAAGTGACAAACACCTGACATCCTCCTCTGGCCTCTGCACGGGCGTGCATCCATGCACACCCATCTGCCTACACGGGCGTAAACACACACACACACATACACACACACACACATACTGCTCATACCACACCCACACCCACACAAAAAAGAGCTTACCTATAAACAATTAAAATCTTAAAAGAAAATAAAAAAGATCACATGAACAACCAACATTGGAGAAGTTCTTTAAAAATATAGAAAAAAAACAGAAGCTGCCAGGTAAGTAAGTAGCTTTATCCATTAAAGGAAAAAAAAATGTCAACATGCTAATACTAGATACCATTAATTGTATTAAGAGAATGACAAGGAGACTTAAAAACAGCACTCACAAGGCAAAGACCAAATAGAAAGCTAGTTACTATCCTATACAAAGGGGTCTCGCAAACTGACAAGGGGATAAATAATCGAATAAGAAAATTAATAACATGAAGAGATTTTGCACAAAAAAACCAAGCCCAAGTCCCTTCTTTAAGAACTGAGATTCAGTAGCAATTGAGGAAATGCAAATTAATATGACAGTGAGCCAGCACTTTTTACCCATCAGACTGTCCCAAAAACTCAAAATAATACTAATACCAGCTAGCTCAGCAGGTAGGAAGATGATCTCCAGCACCCACGAGCATGCCTAGAAGCCCAGTCCTGAGGAGGTGGAGACAGAATTGCCAAGGCCTGCTGACTGAAA
Organism: Zapus hudsonius; assembly: GCA_004024765.1. Taxonomy (NCBI): domain Eukaryota; kingdom Metazoa; phylum Chordata; class Mammalia; order Rodentia; family Dipodidae; genus Zapus; species Zapus hudsonius. The sequence continues at coordinate 4,155 of PVHP010024853.1, forward strand.
ACACAGCAGCTCCAGGTGCAGAGAGAGAGAGAGAGAATCTCAGAAAAAACACAGAGGAAGAGCAGTAGAGGACTCCAGACATGCTCCTCTGGCCTCTGTACACGTGTGCAAGGGTGTATAAAACTGCACACATGTGTGTACACTATACACATACCAAAAACACACTAAAAAGAAATTTAAAAAAAAAGAAAAAGAAAAAACAGGGCTGGGCATGGTGGCATATCTTTAATCCCAACACTTAGGAGGCAGAGGTAGGAGGATCACCTCGAGTTGGAGGCCAGCATGAGACCACATAGTGAATTCCACGTCAGCCTGAGCTAGAGTGAAATCTTACCAGGAGAAAAGGAAGGGAGGGAGGGAGGGAGGGAGGGAGGGAGGGTGGGTGGGTGGGAGGGAGGAAGGGAAAGGGAGGGAGGGAAAGGGAGGGAGGGAAAGGGAGGGAGGGAAAGGGAGGGAAGGAGGGAGGGAGGGAAGAAGGAAAAGGGAGAGTGGGAGGGAGAGAAAGGAAGGGAGGGAGGGAGGGAAAGGAAGAGAGGAAAAGAGGAATGGAAAGGGAGGAAGAGAGGGAGGGAAGGAAGAAGGGAGGAAGGGAAGGAGGCAAGGAAAGAGGGAAGGACAGAGGGAGGGAGATAGAAAAAGTGCAGATGCACAGCAGTGATCTTGGAGGGTGTGCTGACAGGCTGTCCCCTCTGTCACAAATCGGACTATGTCAGCCTCTTTCTTCTCCTTACTGCACCAAGCTATGCGTACATAGTACATGGCATGATTGTCAAGGAGAACACACATGAACATTTTTATGTTAACCATCTTCATGTGCCAAGAAAAACACAGAAGCAGCCCATCGATCTTGGCTTTCTCTGACAGCCCAGAGGAGACAGCTTTGGAACACCACCTTAAGCCAGCCTCTGCTTGGCTCAGGATGGTTCACTGAAGTGGCATCATTGTATTTGTGAACACAGAAAATAAAAACATTGAGTGTTGATGGTGGGGTTCTGTGATAGGACACTTACCCAGTATGCATGAGGCTGAGTTCCATTCTCAGCACCATATATATATATATATATATATATATATATATATATATATATATATATATATATATATATATAGTGGAACCATCTCCAATGGAGCCACCAAGTGGAACTAAATTACCCGGGTCAGGGAGATGGCAAATGACAAATCCAAGTAACAAACCCAGGAGGTTTGCCAGATTACAGGAATTAGAACTCCTAGTCAACACTTCAAATGAAAGAGGCTGGGAGGAGCAGCCTCGGGGACATTTAAAGGAGGAAAAATGTCCCCAAAAAGCTGTTCTGCTTCCTGCATCCTGGGGAATACTCAAGGCCTATTTCCCACAGGCTATGAATAGCACTAGGAGACAGCAAAGAGCTGGGTGTGTGTTTAGCTTCCTGAAAAGCGTTCTCTTTACCCGTTTCTAATTCCTCAACAGGTAAAGAAAGACCATGAATCCCCACACAAGAAGTCGTTCTTTCCCTGGCAGGCTTTGAAGAAGAAAACTTCCCTTTGCTTTCTTCTGACTCCATCGCCTGAAAGGTCAACAAATATTTGTAACTTCTACACATCCTGAAACGAAGACCTGAAGCCAGTGCACTGTGTGGTGACTGTCCACCAAGTGTGAAGACTCCTCATACATAACTAGAATGACAAGCACAAAAGCTGACCCTGGTGAGAGCTGGCTAGGCTCTGTGCTATGGACTGCACGAGAGCCCACCTGCTACTCCATGTCAAGAGTACTCTAAGCAGTACATCCATTTTACAGATGAAGAAACTGAGGCACAAGAACATCAGAACTTGGCCCAAAATCACTACATGACTCAAAACAGGCACCTGCAGTTCAACTCCCAGGCTCTTTTTAAGCCCCTCAGCTTTCATTTCTATTTATAATTCTGAGCAGAAACATCCCAACTCTGTTATGTAATTCCACATGCAAGACAATGTCTCTGTGGAACGGTAACATATCTGACCTCTGATGTAACTTCTGGGGCCTGCTGAGTTCTTGAGCCATTATGTCTAGAAGGTAAAACAATGCAGAGCTATTCAGAAGTGTCACCCTGGGCCAGCCGAAATGGCAGAACATGGAACGGTTTTAATAAGCCTCAAAACGAGCCTTTGTTCTTTAGGGAAAACAACTGGAAAAGCAGCAGCAAAGGCCAGGAGACACTCATGTGGCCGAGCCTGGTAGTGGCCACACTTCCTCCAGGGAACTTTTAGAGGGAAGAGCAAGCCTCTACAGCTGCTGTGACCAGTGTCAGTGCCATCCAGAGTGCCACGGGTGAGTGACTGCCACCGCCATAGGACTGGCACCTGACTGAAGAGTGCTGTCAGATACATATCATTTGGAACTATTCTCAACAAACTGGCATTTTTGTAAGTCAAAAATGATCAAATATTTGCAAGTTCATTCAACTTAATACCAAGACAAGCCTTCCCTCAATATCATTGCATCTGGAAAAGAAAGGGGTTTGAGCAGGGCGTGGTGGCGCACGCCTTTAATCCCAGCACTCGGGAGCAGAGGTAGGAGGATCACCATGAGTTCAAGGCCACCCTGAGACTACAGAGTGAATTCCAGGTCAGCCTGGGCTAGAGTGAGACCCTACCTCGAAAAACCAAAAAAAAAAGGAGTTTGATAGTGTGACATTAAACACCTAAAATGATGTTAAACACTTGTGACAAGGATCTATCATTTTGGGAAAACAACAGGGTCACACTGGGAACTGAAGGACTGGACTCCAATTCCCACTCCCCGCAGTGCACAACCCCCACACCAACTCACAGGGGTAAGAAAGCAACAGCGCCTGCTTCCTGCAGCACCGAGGCGCTGGTGGGGACCACAGGAGTCCCTCCAGAGCACTTTGAGATAGCGCAGCTTGGCCACAGCAAACAATGACTGCGCTTTGGGGCCACCTTGCATTCCCTGCTCCTTTCAAAGAGCAGCGAGCCTCGTCTCCAAGGCTCAGTTCTTCCTTGCTGCCTACAGTCTTGCTGTACCCAAGGAGACATCTTCTCAGTACAGAAGCCAATGCAAAGCTCCCTCAGCCAAGTCCTTCTGGTGGTCAACAGGTGGCCAAGTGCCCAGAAACTGGCCAGTCAGATGCCTCCTTTCGAAATGTCAGTCTTGAGCTGAATAGAAAATCGGAAAACAGCTGGTATTTACCCCAGCAGCGGGGTTCCTGCTAGACAGTCATTTCTGGAGCAGCTACCTCTGGTTTCTGAGCCTTCCAACGCTGCCTGGCTCCTTTCTGATTCCAATACTGAATTCTCTAAACTCACTAATAATCCTGAACTTCCTTGATTCTCTAAGCACTCAATATCCACAGCTGGAATACATTTCTGTTACCTATTACCAAGGATCTCTGGCAGACACACCAGCCTATTTTCTGTTGCTGAATTAAATACTTGAGACTGGGTAGTTTATAAAGGAAAAATAAGGTTTATTGGGACTCATGGTCTAGAAGGTGGGAATTCCAAGAGCAGATTGCTAGCGAGGAACTCACACTGCTTCAGCTCAAGGAGGAAAGTGGAAGGGCAAGCAGGTGCACACAGAAGAGAGAAGGGGATCTCCCTTCAGAACTAACCTTAAACCAATCACTAGGGCTCCACCTCCACCACCTAACTACCTCCAACACTGTCCCACTGAGGAATTAGGAATTCAACACATGAACTTGGGAGACGAACTTAAAGCACAACCACTATCCTCTCAGAGATTCCTAGTCAACCCGCCCAGACTCACCAACACCACATCACGGTCTTAGAATTTATTTTTTTTTAATTTTAAAACAGTGTCTCATGTATCCCTGGCCTTGAACTCCTCATGCCACTACACTGGGCTCCACCTGAACTTTCTAAAGACAGCAAGTTTGCAGTGGCATTCCAGGAGAACATTGACATTTTAAGTCAAGCCCCTTCCAGTAATCCATGTTTCCTTACATTGGCTATTAGAGCCCAGAGAAAGCTGATGTGGGAAGAAGCCCTATTTAAGGCTGGGGATATGGCTCAGCATACAAGAGACCCTTAGTTTCAATTCCAATACTGGGGTGGGGTAGGGGATGGGGAGGCAAGCCCTGTTTTCCAGATGGAACCAAGGAAAGTACTCAGTTGCATGAAAAGAAAGCTTCCATTAGTTGGAAAGAAGAAGGGATTCAGCGGAGGGGGGCTTGGGTTGGGAAAAGGGAGAGTTGTGGGAGGAGATTAAATCATGGTTTATTCTTATATAAGCAATATGGACACTGTCAATAAAAAGTTAAAAAAGAAGCAAGCTTCCAACCTCCATTGCTCCTCTGAGAGCAAAAGTGAACCTCTTCAGAGCTCACACTTCACTGCTTCCCTTCCAGTCCATGCACAGTCCACTTCCCGGATCAACAGGCAGGGATGGGCAGGTGTTACAAGCAGAGTGACAAGTGGGCCCAGCCAGCCTGTACTCCCGAGGAGCTCGAGGAGGCTAGGCAGGTGGCCTAGCTGGACAGGGAAGGAATATGAGTCCTAACTGAATCTTGAGTGCCCACGCTCCCTCGAGCCAGACAGACCAGGGAATTCAAGAGCTCACTGGACTCCACCTGGGTATCTACCCCATGGAGGTCAATCTTCATTATCAACCTGACTGGATTTAGACTCACCGTGGAAGCATGCCTCGAGTGTGTCTATGAGGGCATTTCCGGGAAGGTTTAACTGAGGTGGGAAGACCCACCCTGAACGTAGGAGGCATCATCCCATGGACTGGGGTCCTGGGCTGAATAAAAAGAAAGTAAACTGTCCATGAAGGAAGAAGTAAGAGGACAGGGGAGCAAGAGAGGATAATAGTAGTGAAGAAAAACAAAATATTGCATGTTTTCTTTCACATGTGGAATCTAGAATTTGAATATATACAACATGTATAACATAATTTGGGGAGATGGCTCAGCAGTTAAAAGTACTTGCTTGCAAAGCCCCTGGCCTGGGTTTGAGTTCTTAGTACCCACATAAAGCCAGACACACAAAGTAACATGTATATGACATGAAAACAGGAGAGACTACCTGAGGGGGGAAAGGACCACCAGGGAGAGGGACAGAGAGGGAGCAGAAGTAGGAAGCCATTATAGTCATTATGATCTCCAAACCAGGCACGGTTTATGGGAGGAAATGATTTATTTGGAGCTACAGATCCAGGGGAAGTTCTACAATGGTGAAAGAGGCTGGCCCCTTTCACAAATTCATGCAGAAAAAGAAACCCATCACCAACACCACACACACACAACACAGGAAGGGGGACCAAGGAGAGAATTCCTTCTCCTTTATATAGCCTTAGGGTGGAGTCTTGCAACCCTTTCCTAGACGTAATGGCCTCCTGAGTCTTTGGAATTTCCTTCCTGCATTACCCACACATGAAGGGATATTAATTTCTAGCTTTCCTGAGCTTCCTTACATCCTGCCCCCTACTGGGAGGCTGCCTTCCTGTAAACATCCTCAGAAACCCATCCAAGATAATTAAGAAGATCAAGTTTACAACAAAACATAACCATCACAGGAGCCAACATGGGCAAAAGCATAATGATATATGCATGGAAATATTATCATGATGCCTTTGTATTTTATTATGCTAACTAAAAATTAATGACTAAAAATCTCTCTAGGGTGAAAGTGGCTCAGCACATAAGGTGCTTGCCTGCAAAGCCTAACAACCTGGGTTCGATTCTCCAGCACCCACGTAAAGTCAGATGCACAGTGGTATGTGTATTTGGAGTTCCTTAGCAGCAGCTGGAGGCCATAGTGTTCCCATTCTCTCTCTCAATCTCTCTCTCTCTCTCTCTCTCTCTCTCTCTCTCTCTCTCTCTCTCTCTGCTTGCAAATAAATAAATAAATAAATTTCTTTAAATCTCTCTAGACGGTGCTCTGGGCATCCCATCTGCAGTCACTGAATTCCTGGGATGTCTTCCTAGTGTCTAGAAAGCCTCTACAGAAGAACTGTGTCTGAAATGTTGAAAAGCCCCACTGTCCAGCATAGACACCAAATAAGCCTTTGGTAATTAACCAAAAAACAAATCAGGACTCAAGGAGGTGAAAGAAGGGTTAATTTGGGGCTAGAGAGATTGCTCAGTGGTTAAGGCACTTGCCTGCAAATCTTAGCAACCCTGGTTTGATTACCCAGTACCCACATAAAGTCAGATGCACAAAGTGACACATGCATCTGGAGTCAGTTTGCAATATCTAGAGGCCCTGGAACACCCAATCATTCTCTCTCTTTCTCTCTTTCTCTCTCTCTCTCTCTTTCTCTCTCTCTCCTTCCATCCCCCTCCTTTCCTCTCTCCCTCCCTCCCTTCCTCCCTTCTTCCCTCTCTTTATAAATAAATATTTTAAAGGATTAATCAAAATTACTGATGTCGTGAATAAGCCACATGGAAACCTACTTCTTTGCTAATTTATATATACATATACATACTTATATTTATATGAATATACACATGTTAACATATATTTGCATATACATATTAAACATATTAAATATGTATATTAAACATATTATACGTATGTTTACATATAGATATTTCCTGGGAATTTACTGTTTCAGGTGCTTATGCATGAAAGCGTGGGCCTGAAACATATATATTCTAACTTGTCAACCCATTGAGCTGACAGGTTAATGGCTTCATCAGTCAAATGCATAAGCAGAAACAAACTTTCAGACAATAAGGGTATATACAGAGGGAGTGCAGCCCCAGGGCCAAACCCAGCCCTGTATAGAAAACATCTCAGGGCAGCAGATGGCTTGGCAGTGAAAGGCACTTGCTTGCAAGCCTGCTGGCCTGAGTTCAACACCCAGGACCCATGTAAAGCCAGATGCAAAGTGGCCCTTGCATTTGTGATCCCAACACACCTCAGGCCATGGGAGACAGAGCCAGGAGAATCCACAAGCTCACAGGTCAGCCAGACTGGCACACAGGAAGTAGCAAAAAAAAAAAAAAAAGAGGGCAAACACCCTGAAAAAACAGACAAAAAGCAATAATGAGTGAGACTGAAGCAAAAGGGGACAAACACCCCGAGGTTGCCCACAGGCCTGCACATGTGTGCTGTGATATACATGCACCCATACACACTCCGCATACACCAGACACATACACACATATAGCAAAATGCTACTAATAAAAACAAAACACCTGCTACACCCGTCCAGATGGTCAGGACAATAGTGTCCTGACAGTAATCTGAAAGATTTCCCTGACAGACACTGAAAATTTTAAACACACAAAACAGAAGGTGCAGGGTGGCCAGAACAGAGAACAGGGAAGTCATATGAGGCTTCCAAGCTCTGTGTGTGTGTGTGTGTGTGTGTGTGTGTGTGTGTGTGTGTGTGTGTGTGTGTATGCATGCACACGTGTAACGGGCGACAACTGGGGAGAGTTGAGGGAACCCACATTCTTCAGAATAAGCAGGATGGGAGTGACCAGGGAGGCTGTCCTGTGCGTCCGGGATGCTGGTGATCACAATGGGGGTCAGCAGAGATGCCACAGAGTCGATGGCATTCCAGTGGAACTCTGAGCAGACCTTGTCAAGGATGAGATACAGAGACGTCACAGCTGGTATTTGACACGCTCACTGGCTTTCCCTTGGAGGTGAAGCTGCTCCCAGAATGGACAGTGAAGCAGCCTCTCTCCCTGAAGGTGGCCAAGCACGTTTCAACAATGACACCAGGACTTAGAAATGAGGTGGAATGCCCTAAGAGGGAAAGGCATCTTGTCGGAAAACCCAGCCTCAAAAATCACTTAGATTGATCCATGTGACAGAGAAGGAATACTGCTCAGTCTTCCTCAGGACTTGTGGAGGACTACTTCCAGGACCCACAGTCGGTGCCCAGATCAACGGATGCTCAAGGCCCTGATGCGAACTGGTGTGATATTTACATAGAACCTGCACACATCCTACCACATACTTTCAATCTTCCCTAAATTGCTTATAATGCCCAATAAATGTAAATGCTGGGCAAGAAGTTGTTGTATTGTCTAAGGAATAATCACACCAAGAAGGTTGTATAAAGGCTTTTTTGTTATTGTCAGTGTTGGTGGTTTGGTTTGGTTTGGTATTTGCTTTGGTTTGGGAGAGGGGTGTTTTGGTTTGGTTTTTTTTGAGGGGGGGAACCAGGAACAGAAGAACTGCAAGCCTGTACCTGCTAAGCACATGCTCTACCACTGAGACACCCTCCTGGCCTTCTGAAGTCTGCATAGTGCAGACAGAGGGTAAGAGTACACTGCAGAGCCTGAGACCTGAGTCCAACCCTAATCCTAACACTCCCAAGATGCTTATGTTTATATTTATGGTTTGGATATGAATTGACCCCAGAAAGGCTCGTTAAAGGCTTGGTTCCCAGCACAGCACTGTTCAGAGATGAGGGTGGGCCTCCGGGGAACTGACGGATCATGAGGGCTCTGATCTCATCAGCGAATTAATCCACTCACAGATTATAATTTGGCGTTTTAAGGGGAGGTGACAGAAACCTTAGTAGGTAGGGCCTAGTTAGAAAAGTGGGTCACTGGGGATCCCCTGACTCTGCCTCTCAATTGCCCTCTTTGCTTCCTGGCTGCCATGAGTTGAGCAGCTCTGCTCTACCACGCCCTTCCACCATGATGTCCTGCCTCCCTACCCAGAACAGGACTAGCCGACCACAGGCTGTTACCTCTGAAGACATGACTCCGAACCCCAGAACAGGGCTAGCCTACCAGGGGCTGTTACCTCTGAAGACATGACCCTGCACCCCAGAAAAGGGTTAGCTGACCAGAGGCTGTTACCTCTGAAGTCATAGGCCACAATTAGGTTTCCTTTTTGGTTTCAGGTGTCCCATCACAGTAAGAGAAAACTGACAAATACATTGGTACTATCTTTTGCCCCTGAGAGTCTATTTTCTCCTCAGGAAAGGGAAGATAATGCTACCACATATAAGCAGCCCTAAGCCTTGGTGTCACCAGAAAAATAAGCAGAAGCCACGGCAGACAATTGTGAGTTCTATTAGCCCTTAGCCTTAGACAAATGAGCGCAGGTGAAATAACTGTTAACTCATCAAACATAAAATTGAACATAAGAGACATAGCAGGGCTGGAGAGAGGGTTACACATCTGATGTAAAACAGCTGGGCGTGGCCACGCAAGCCTCTAACCCCAGTCCCACAGGGCAGTAGAAACCAAAGAAACAATAAAATGAGACTCCTGCTCGCAAACAAGACCAGGTGGAAGAGCAAAGGAGCTGGCCTTTGCAGGCAAGCATAGGGCATGTCACAAGGGCACACACACGTGCATGCACCATACACACACACATGCACAAACAGAAAATGAAAACAGAGAATAAATTCTAGAACATAGGAACACATTGGTCAACTAACATTCAGAGTGTAACTGCCCCTCAGGAAACGGACCGCACAGTGATGAAGGAAAACAGTTAAGAAGCCACGGACAGGTACACATGTGCACACCATACACACTCATTGGTGTACACACGCTGACAAACCAACATGGCCAGGAAAGGGTGAGCAGAGAACAGCACCTGGAACAAGCGTCCAGGTGCACAAGAATCACCAGTTCACACTGATCTTCTGGTTGTTTCTCTTTGTTCCATTTACCCCTAGCTGGCCTCAAGTTGTTTTGTAGCAAAAAGTGAACCTGAACTCCTGGTGGTCCTCCTCCTGTTCCCTCCACCTCCAAGTGCTGGGATTACCACCCATCATGTGATGAGCCACCGCATCAGCTTCCTTTTCTGAAGAGAAACTTATTGAAGATGCAGATTCTCAGCTGAGTGTGGTGTGTAGCCCTGTAACCCCAGCACTCAGAGGCTGGGGCAGGAGGGTCAGCAGAATTCAGGCCAGCCTGGGCTTCAAAGACCCTGTCTTAAGAAATGTAAACTGCCAAGCAAGCCCTCTACAAGAACACACACACATTCACGCACATACACCCTCACCTCACACAGGACCACAGTGAGAGATGAAATCTGCCTTACGGGGTGATTCTGATGGAGGTGGACCTTGGTTCAGAGAGCCAAGAAGATGCAAGAGGTGAGAAGTGGTTCTGACCATGGGCAGACCTTGTATCAGACCCTTGGGAAGAACGGAACTGCTCTGTAATAATTTAACACCATAAACACATACTACCATGGGGGAGGGGGCAGAAGCAGGAGTATTGTGAGTTGAAGACCATAGCAAGACACTATCAATGAAAAAAACAAAAACAAAAATGGCTAGCAAAATCTTGAGGAGTCAAAAAAAAAAATGGAAAAGCAGCCCTTCTTTCCTAAAAGCTAAAGTCACCATCAGCATGAATGTTTGGCCATAGGAGGATGCGCTCCTCAGGGCGACAAATCCATCCTGAGCACCCTCTGGTGCTATGGTCAACAGCTGTGATGGTGGAGCAGGCCCTACCCAGAAAACAACCTGCCAGGCTGTGGGGATGGGAGACACAAACATCACCAAACACCCACACAGATGTCCAGGTGCTGAGGCACACAAGAGGGAAGTGAGCACCTTGGCCTTCAGGTACTAGAGATCATCCATCTATCCATCAGACAATCAAACATCCCTGGCCACTCCAAGCCAGCATTAAGGGAACAGAAGACAGATGAGAGACTAAAGGAAAATAGCATGATGTACAGTTTGTAAGGTGGTAAGTGCTGTGGACAAAGACCTTGCAGAGAAGAAGGGAGGAAGGAGAAGTTTCCCTTTTAAAGACTCCTGCAGCTCCAGAAAACTTGGTTCCCTGTGCATTCCTTGTGGCTGTTACTCTTTCACAGGAGAGGGGCGAGAACAGATGAGGAAAGAGGTTCTGTAGCAAGGCTGGGATCAGAGGTTGGGGAGGAGGGGTGAGTGCTGAGCAGGGACAATGCTCCCTCCTCTACACATGAATCAGCTCCACCTGAGAGCCCAGAGCATTCCCAGCAAGGACCAAAATGCATGTGACCAGCAATGGTATATGCATGGGTGCTTTGTCAGCCTTTCTTGGGTCACAAACACAGCTGCTGAGTTTTAGGACTTTTCCTTATTCATGAAAGAAGTATGCAGCCATACACATGAAAAGTACCAGAAAACATGAAGACCCCCCGATATTTTTACCCCAAGAACTGTCTCTGTTCACATCTGAGTATATTTTTCCAGACATTCAACACAGCTAGAACAATGATGTGTATCCATGTAATTTCATATCCTGCTTTTTTCTTTAAAATTTATTTACTAAGCTGGAGAGATGGCTCAGTGGTTAAGGCACTTGCCTCCAAAGCCTAAGGACCCGAATTTGACTCCCCAGTACCCACGTAAAGCCAGATGCACATGGTGGTGCATGTATCTGGAGTTCATTTGCAGTGGCTGGATGCCCTGATGTGCCCATTCTTATCTGCCTCTTTCTCACAAATATTTATTTTAAAAATTATTAGTAAGTTATTAGTAAGCAGAGAAAAAGAGATCAAGAGGGAGAGAGAACTGGCTTTACATGGGTATTGGAGAGTTGAGCCTGGGCCATTAGGCTTTGCAAGCAAGTGCCTTTAACCACTGAACCATCTCTCCAGCCCCATATCCTGCTCTTTTATTTACTATATACCATTTTTAAATCTCTATATATGCATTTTTTTTACCTAAAGCAAATTTTATATGAACATCATTCTTTGTTTCTTTGGTTTTTCTGTGGTGCTAAGGATTGAAAATGGGGTCTTACACATCTAGGTATGAATGCCCTAACTTTGCTTTTTTTTTTTTTTAATTTTGAGACAGGACCTCACAAGTTGCCAGGCTGGTCTTGAACTCATTATGTAGCCCAAACAGACCATGAACTCTCGATCCTCCTGCCTCAGCTTCCTGAGAAACTGGGATTACAGACACCAGGGCTGTGATACCAGGGCTGGCACAATATTATTTTTTTAACTTTGTACTTGCCACCTCCATACATAAAGACAATATACCATGATCATAACCCTCTACCCTTTTCCTCCTCCCTATATCCCTCCACTAGTTCCCTTCTTCGTTCCAACCAGTGTCTCCTCTATTTTAATGTCATATTTTTCCCTCCTACTATACAGGTCTTATATGGATAGTGTCACCCAGTATGAGATTATGAACAGAATATCATTTTTAATGGCTACATAGCATTCCATCTCACTGATGCACTTACTTGATGGACATTATCTAGTTATTGAATAAATGGGTTTCTGAGGTTTTATAATTACCCCAAAATTAACTTTATAGGATGGTATCTCCAGTAATTCCCTCAGAGTAGATTCCTAGGAAACAGGAAACGAGAAGTGCTTTGTATAGGTAGTGGCTACACACATGGTCCACAGTGGAACCTCCTAGCCACAGGGGCGGGACACAGCAAGTGCCACCTCTTGTCACCTTTCCATCTTAACAGTAAAGTGGTGTGAAAAGTGATACATTCGTTGGGTATGGTGGCAAATGTCAGTAAGCCCAACACTGGGGAGCCTGAGGCAAGAGGCTCTTGAATTTGAGGCCAGCCTGGTTGACATATGAAAATTCTGCATCAAGAAGGAGAAGCTCCGTATTTACCTGCTGTCAGAATCTGAGGCAATCTCCTTTCTCCCTCCAAAGCGGATCTGGCACTGCAGAGAAAGAAGAGCTGAGATCAGCCGTGGGGATAGGACGCTCAAGACATTGCCAAACAGCCTACCAGGCCTTCATGGTGCACAGAGCCTGAAATGTCAGGTGCCGAGTCAGAGCATCCCCAGGCTCTGCATGTCAGCCTGAGAAGCAAGAAGTGAACACACCAGCTTTCAGGTACCTGTGGACAGAAGTGCTCACAGTCTGGCTGTGCAGAAGTTGGCAGACAAAGCAAATGGGAAAACAAGCCCATAGCCCCCCACACACACCAATTACCTAGGAAGCCGCTCCTATCTGTCAGCATTTGGATGCTGCCAGAATTAAAACTTCCACAAATCTGTGCTATGGCTCCTTTCTGACAGAGCTCCAACTATAAAACTCCAACAGTGTCAGTCAAGTCGTTCCATTGTGCTGAACAATTGAGCCACAGTGGGTGGAAGTCAAAGTCACTACTCACCTTTTTAAATCTGTAGCAAAACAGAGATAACCAAATACTCTTGTAACCATTTTGAGTGGTATTTACAACCTTTACCACTATCCATTATTCACACTGGTTGGTTGGTTGGTTGGTTAGTTGGTTGATTGATTGATTAATTGATTGATTGATTGCTGACTGATTGACAGATTGGTTGATATGAGAAACGGTTTTGCTTGGTAGCTCTGGCTGGCCTGATACTATGTAGTCCAGTCTGGCCTCAAACTCAAAACAATCCTCCTGCCTTGACCTCACAAGTGCTGAGATTATAGGCATAGCCACCAGGCCTTACTGTAACACTACTCCACTGTTTGCTTTGGATTGTTTTTTTCTTTTGACAAAGGGTCTCAGGTGGCCCAAGCTAACCTGGTATTTGCTATATAGCCAAGAATGACCTTGAACTTTTTGGTCCTCCTGCCTCAAACTCCCAAGTGCTGGATTTACAGGTATTCGCCCAGCTCACTACTCCGCTTTAAAGATACAGAACCTAAAAAACTGAAATAGTTACTTGTACTCTATCTGATCACAATGGGATACAACTCAACAGCAAGAAAGACTACAGAACACACACAAACTCATGGAAACTAAGCAGTGCACTACTGAATAATGAATGGATCATTAAAGAAACCAAGAAGGAAATAAAAAAATTTTTCTAATCAAATGATAATGAAAACACAACATACCAAAACATATGGGATACATGAAGGCAGCCCTAAGAGAAAAAAACAACTTTAAGTGCCTATATTAAGAAATCATAGGTCACAGGTAAACTATTAAATGCCAAACACCTTAAGGGCTTGGAAAAGAGGAATAAGCCAAATCAAAATTCAGAAGACAAAAAGATATAATAAATTAATAAGGGCAAAAATATAAACCCCCCCAAAACAAGAATCAACAAGGATAAACAAGATTGATAAACCCTTAGCAAAACTGACCAAAAGAAAGAAGATAACCAAATTAATAAAATGAGAGAAAGATAACATTACAATGCCAATGAAATTCAGAAAATCATAAGGATATATCTTAAGAACACATACTCTACTAAGTTTGAAAATCTGAAAGATAAAGATGATTTTCTAGATATATATTACCAACCAAAATTAAATCAAGATGAGATAAACCATTTTAGCAGACCTATACAAGCAATGAGATCAGAGCAGTTATAAAAAAAAATCTCCCCTGCGCTAGAGAGATGTCTCAGCTGCTAAAGGTGCCTGCATGCCTGACAGCCTGGGTTCAATCCCCCAGCACCCACATAAAGCCAGATGCACAAAGTGGTGCATATATCTGTGCATCTGGAGTTCCTTTGTAGGTGTAAAAGGTCCTGGTATACCCTTTCTCTTCTCTTCTCTCTCCAAATTAATAAAATATTCTTTTTAAAAAATCACCCAACTGACCTGGGCATGGTGGGGCACACCTTTAATCCCAGCCCTTGAGAGGCAGAGGTAGGAGGATCGCCGTGAGTTCAAGGCCACCCTAAGACTACCTAGTGAATTCCAGGTCAGCCTGGGCTAGAGCCAAGACCTTACCTCAAAAAAAAAAAAAAAAAATCTCCCAACTAAACACAGTCACTGGTGAATTCTACAAGATCTTCACAAAAGAACACTAATGCTTCTCAAACACCTTTTACGAACCCTGATACCAAAACTAGACAAAGACACAACAGAAAAAGAAAATTAGAGAACAATCTCCCTCAAGCATAGATGCAAGATTTCTTAACAATGGCCTGGGTCTGATGCCCCAGAACCTTTGTAAAGCCGATACTCAATATGGTGTGTGCATCTGGAGTTTGTTTGCAGTGGCTGGAGGCCCTGGTGCACCCATTCTCTCTCTTGTTCCCTATCTCTCCCTCTCTTTCTCTCTCCCTCTCTTTCTCTCTCTCTCTCTCTCTCTCCCTCTCCCTCTCCCTCTCTCTCTCATCACAAATAAATAAATAAATAAATAAACAATTCTCAAAAAATGCTGACAAGCAGAATAGATCATTCACCCTGATTGACCAGGTGGGTTTTATCCCAGAGATGCAGGGATGGTTCAATATAGACAAATTTAATAAATGTAATACACTATATACATGGACTGAAAGACAAAAATCACATGATCATCTCAATAGATGCAGAAAAGGCATTTGACAAAGTCCAACATTCCTTCATGGTAAAAGCCCTAAACAACTGGGAATAGAAGGAACATGTATCAACACAATAAAGGCTGTTTATGATAAACCTATAACCAAAATTATACTAAATGGGGAAAATCTTGAAACATTACTACTAAAATCAGGAACAAGAAAAAGGTGTCCACTGTCCCACTTTAATTTACTATAGTACTAGAAATCTTAGTTACAGCAATAGGACAAAAGAGATACAAATGGAAAAGGAAGAAGTCAAATTATCATTATTTGCATATGATATAATTCTATACATAAGGGACCCTAAAGATTCTACCATAAAACTGTTAGCACTGATAAATGTTTTCAGCAAAGACGCAGGATACAAAGTTAACCCACAGAAATCTGTAGCCTTCCTATATACCAACAACAAATGTGCTGAGGATGAAATTGGGGAAACACTCCCATTCATAATTGCCTCAATCAATCAATCAATAATGTACCTTGCAATAAACCTAACCAAGTAAATGAAGGATCTCTACAAAGAAACCTTTAAAGCACTCAAGAGAGTAACTGAAGAAGACACTAGGAAACAGAAAAGACATCCATGTTCATGGATTAGAAGAATCAATATTGTGAAAATGTCTGTCTTACCAAGAGCAATCTACAGATTTAATGTAACTCCCATCAAAATTCCAATGGAACTCTTCGCTGAAATAGAAAAACAAACCTAAAATTCCATTTGGAGCATAAAAAACCTCAAATAGCCAAAGAAATTCTCATCAGCAAAAATAAGGCTGGCGAGCCAGGCATGGTGGTGCATGCCTTTAATCCCAGCACTCATGAGGCAAAGGTAGGATTGCTGTGAGTCTGAGGCCAACCTGGAACTACAGAGTGAGTGCCAGGTCAGCTTGGGCTACAGTGAGACCCTACCTTGAAAAAAACCGAAAAACCTGAGTGGCCCCAAGAAAGACAGAAAAAAAAAAGACAAAAATGCACTATAAATCAAGAGATATCAAATGTAACAAATTCGCTCTCAAAACCCAGCTTATTAGCCTGGGCTAGAGCGAGACTCTACCTCGAAAAACCGAAAAAAAAAAAAAAAACCAGCTTATTTAAGAATGGCAATGCCAACCAAAGATGGCAGAGAAAACGACAAGATAGACGAGCCCATGAGAAACTGCAGAGGCAGCTAGCTATGACATGAGTACTGCTCCCACTCACCAAAATAATCACAGCAGAAGTTGAGCAGAAGCCACAACTTATTTCTATTTAACTACTATTACACTTAAGTGGTTCAACCCCTCGCCTTGCTGTGGCTTCCATTTTCTAGAGCAAAGACAGAAGAAACTAATGGTATGGCTCTGGACTGACTATGAACCAGGCTCTACATAAACGAATGTGTTTGCTCAGTGCCCTGTGCATGAGAC
This sequence comes from Zapus hudsonius, assembly GCA_004024765.1. Taxonomy (NCBI): domain Eukaryota; kingdom Metazoa; phylum Chordata; class Mammalia; order Rodentia; family Dipodidae; genus Zapus; species Zapus hudsonius. The sequence continues at coordinate 20,732 of PVHP010024853.1, forward strand.
CTGGCACTAGAGGAGAAGATGACACTCAGGCCAGATGAGCCACCCAGGCAGGCACACTGGGAAGAGATGAGACACCCCAGACTGAGCCCCCAGCCTGTCCTTTTGCCACTCCAGGCTTCAAGGCTGGCCAGATGCTAAATTCTCTGGACTGCAACACCCCAGTAAAGTATTTCCCTCCCATATTGTAATTACGTATGTATAACGGCCACTAGTCCAAACATCTCAGAGTTAGATGCTAGCTCTGGCACCTTCTAACTGTGACACCCTCTCTGGGCTTCAGTGTCTCCATCTCTGAAGTGAAACAGTTGCAGACTACTTCACAAGGTGGCTGGAAGAATTAAAGGGAAAGCCCTCAGAGAAAGCCAGGCATATGCTGAACGAGAGCTAACGTTACTGTGCGTCGGATTCCAGCCTGAAGTCCAAGATGACTTCTTTGTGCAGGCATAAGCTGGCATCAGAAAGGGAATCAGCCAACCACAGAAGAGCTCCACACAGCTGCCACAGGATCCCGGGTGTGTTCTGGGGCCTCCTCGTCTTGTTTCTCTGTTCACAAGGTCCTAACTCCAAGCCAGCACCTCTGTGCTCTGAAGAGCTGCCCTAAAACACTTCTGGAAATCACACTGAAATCCAGTCATCACTGAAGATGGCTTCCCCTGAGAGCTTTGACCTCCTTACTCTGGCTGCCTTTCCTAACTCATCATTCCCAAGGGAAAACTTCATGTCACCATGCCCAGCCACGAAGGGAGCAGTGGTGCGCATCTGTAATCCGAGCACTGAGAAAAGTTCAAAACTAGCATGGGCTACATATACATAGTAAGACCCAGTTAAAGAGAGAAAAAAAAAGAGGGCTGGAGAGATGTCTTAGCAGTTAAGGCAATTGCCACCAGTGCCTAAGGACCCAGGTTCCATTCCCCAGTACCTATGTAAGCCAGATGTACAGAGTGGCGCATGTATCTGGAGTTCCTTTGCAGTGGCTAGAGGTTCTGGCGTGCCCATACGTGCTCTCTGTCTCTGTCTCTTTCTCTCTGCCTGTATCTCTCTCTGTTTATAAATAAATAGGTAAAATATTTCAAAGAAAAAAAGAAAGGAGGGAGGGGCTAGAGGTTCTGGTGTGCCCATCCGCACTCTCTGTCTCTGTCTCTTTCTCTCTGCCTGTATCTCTCTGCTTATAAATAAATAAGTAAAATATTTCAAAGAAAAAAAGAAAGGAGGGAGGGGAACAGTAGGGAGAGGAGGGAGGCAGGCAGGGAGGGAGGGAACCATTCCCAGGTACAAAACAAGTAAGTCTTTGATTGCAGAGGGAAGAAAGGATTTTTACATTAAGGCAAGCAAGTGCATTCTTACCTGTTTTACTGCATCCAGCAGTCGCTCCAGCAGAAATTGCCTTTTGTCATTATTCTGTGATCCTAAAATGAAAAGAGGATTGATTACTTCTGACTGTGTGACATTTGACTCTTTTTAAGCCTTTCTGACATGATAATAAGATTCAGCTGACCACAAACAAAATCAGCCCTCTGCTGATCTTTAACAAAATCCATCGCTAGCAAAGGTACCAAAAGTCTACATACTACGATAAAGCCTGACCACTTGCCTGTTGACACATCACAGGAAAACCATGGAACTAGTGATCCCAAATTTCAAGATGTGCCCAGAATGCTTGGAGTTCCTCGAGCATGGCACTACAGACATTACAGGGGTTGAGTAGCACCCTGGCTCCAACCACTACATGCCAGAGCACACACAATCTTCTCAGTTTACCCACACCGCCAGGTGTCTTCTGAGGGGCAAGACTGCCCCCGCTTGATGACCAGGAGTCTACCGTTTCATGTCGCTTTCCTAGGATGACAGGCACTGCCCACTGGACCATCTTACCATACTCCCCAACTTCCCACTCCCATGTCACCTCCAGCAAGTCACCCTGGAAACCCCAATCACTCCTTTTCTCAGCAACTGAGGCTGAGCTTAAACAATATGTCTACCCGGAAGTAAGAAGTGTGCTGGCAGGGTTCTGGGATAGTCCTGCCTTTGGGGACAGAGAAAAAATGCAAAGGGCAGCATTCCTCTCCCCCACCCCATCCTCATGCCTTAATCATAAGGACATAGGATGCTGGATGGAGCAGAGCAGTGCCTGCCTGAAGGAAGCCATATCCCCATGGGAAAAGCTGAAAGAATCACAGACACCCACCCAACTGGATAAAACTGAGTTGCTAGGCCAGTACCACAAACAAGCAACCCTTTCCAAATAAACAACTGCACTTGCTAAAACCACTGTGGGTTGGCTGGACGGTGGCTTTCAGACAAAAGCATTCCCAAATGAGACACACACTGAATTCCCACTAGGAAGGTCTGGGGGGACAGTTGTCAGACTATCGCTGATGCACCCCAAGAGGCCCCACAGCACCAGTACCAGAGACAAGGTTGTGGTGGCTCCAGCCCAAACAGTCATCTCAAAGGACAAGTGTTGGGCAACTCTATGGGCTGCACCAGAGAGGAGTATCCAAGAGCTCCTGCAAATTAAATCAAGGTCAGCCTCATGCTAGATGCTTCCTGCTAGATGCCAGGCCCTGAGCTGAGCACTCAGCATGTGTCATCTCCCCTGTTCTTCACAACCTCCCTCTAAGCAAGCAGCTCATACCACGAATGGGAATGGACCCGCCCAGGATTGATTGAACTCCTACCAAGTGCCAAATGATCCCCCTAAGTGTTAGAGCCACTGGAGTTAAATGGTGTAAGTCATCTTCTCAGGGCTGGAGAGATGGCTCAGCAGGAAAGAGCACTGCCTGAACAGGCATGAGGACTCCAGGGGGCCCAAGACTGCCTGAGCTTGATTCCCCAGCACCTACATAAACTGTTGGACCTGACCACACATGCCTGTGGGGAGCAGAGACAGGAGAATTACTGGAGCTAGCAAAAACAGCTGCTCTGGGGCTGGAGATATGGCTCAGCAGTTAAGGCACTTGTCTCCAGTGCTTGAGGCCCCCGGTTCAATTCCCCAGTACTCACATAGGCCAGATCCACAAGGTGGTGGACTTGGTTCTCTCTCTCTCTCTCTCTCTCTCTCTCTCTCTCTCTCTCTCTCTCTCTCTCTCTCTCTCTCGCTCTCTCTCTCGCTCTCTCTCTCGCTCTCTCTCTCTCGCTCTCTCTCTCGCTCTCTCTCTCTCTCTCATTATCTATCTCCTGTATCTCTCTGCTTGAAAATGAATAAATAAAATATTTTTTAAAAAAAACAGCTGCTCTGGGTTCAGAAAAGACTCCATCTTGAATCCCAAGGATAGGAAACTCAGAGACTCCAGAGAGAACTCCACTTCTCTCTGGCTGAGAAGAGTGGACACACACATCAAGAAGCCTCACAAATAACTATGCTTGGCCCCTTCACTCCAAGCTGCTCTCACTTTTGGTTGGAGAATCTGTTTTATCTTACAAATGGCAGAGAATACTGGGGAGATATAAGAAAAGACAGCCGACTGTCCATCATGACACTGGTCACCTCTACCACATCTACGCCAGGGCCCAGGAGTCACTGCAGAGGAAGTGACGACAGGAGTACTGCAAGCATGAAAACCAGTTCCAGGAGATGGCAACAGATACTGTGGTCACTCAAATCTCATTAAAACAGAAATGTAGAGGCTACAGAGAATTCAACACTAAGTCGGATTTCTAACACGTCCAGCAAGGTTCAGGGAACATTGCAGAAGAAGAGGTGGAAAGACTGTAAGAGCCACTGGGTGGGTAGGGTGAGCCTGAGGCACAGTCCCCTCACACAGAGACAAGCTGAGGCCTGCAGCACCCCACAATGAATACCACTAACCCCAATACTAAAGAGGGCCTTCAGTGGAATGGGGTGGGGAGAGGGGAATTAAGAGTAGAACCTTTTTAAAAAGTAAAGTTTATAATATAACAAAATCATCTAATTAATTAAAGTAAGTTTTTAAAAGACTCTATCTCAAGGAATATGTGGATGAGCAATAGGGGAGGACACCCAACACAGTCCTCTGGCCTACACACCTGCATATACATGTGCATATACCACACAACACACACATAGATGCAAAAAAAAAGTCATCTTCTCAGTCAGCTAAAATTTTATTCAGAAGAAACAAACAGTGTATGAATCCACTAAAGGTAAACGAAGTGACACGAGACAATCACACTGAAAATAAAACCCAGACAGAGTGACGAAACGGGGGGGGGGGGGGGGGGGGGAGGTAGCCACCTCAGCCAGCACAGGGCTAGGGGCTCTGCACAGGTGACATGTGAACAAGGCTTTTTCTAAAGAGAGGAAGCAGCTAGGAAAGACATGGAAGGGCAGCATCCAGGAAAACCGAGCAGCTGAGGGAGAGGCTGAAGCGGGTCGAGGTCAGCTTTGGGTCTTCCAGAACTAGAAGGAAGTGTCCTGTGACTTGAGAAGCAAAGGAAAAAGCAGAAGGAGACACCAGACAGGCAGGAAGGGGCCAGTCACAGTGGGCTCTGCAGTCCAGGATGCAGAGTTCAGAGTCTGCCCTATGGAACTAGATTCTGATGCAAGGCCCCCCTAAAGTCTTGTGAGGACCACCACACCAAGGGTGTGTCTAGGACTGGATATAAAAACACAGTGATCCTTAACTGTTACCATCATTACCTTCTCTGAAAGAAGTTGTTTTGTTTCGTTTTGTTTTGAAGACAAATTAGTACTTCTAGTATTTCTTTTTTTTTTTAAAATAATTTACTTGTTTATTTGAGAGAGAATGTGTGAGAAAGAGGCAAGCAGAGAGAGAGATTGGGCATCTTAGGGCCTCCAGCCACTGCAAACAAACTCCAGACAGATGTGCCAACTTGTGCATCTGGCTTTATGTGGGTCCTGGGGAATCAAACTCGGGTCCTTCTGCTTTGCAGGCAAATGCCTTAACCACTAAAGCATCTCTCCAGCCCTGAATGAAGTTTTGATAAAGGAAAACCTACACATTATTCCCACCAGATAAAGACCACCTCAGAGCATCATTTGTGACAGGCACAGATACACGTGTCCAAGGCCAATGCCTCCCCTGACACCTGTGCATAGCTCTTTGCTTAGCAGAAGGGTTGGTTTCTGATCGTCCCGCATGACCACCAAAATAGAGAAGTCAGGCTTGCTTTCTTCCTTTGTAAACTGCTAGCTCAACAACTCTACTTGCACTTGGGCGGTGCCAACTACAAACGTTTTGGCTATATTTTTTCATAACAAAAATTTATGTGACAAAAAAAACATTAAAAATTAGGGGAGGGGCTGGAGAGATGGCTCAGCGGTTAAGGCACTTGCCTCCAGTGCCTAAGGCCCTGGGTTCAATTCCCCAGGACCCACATAAGCCAGACCCACAGGTGGTGGCCCTGGTGCGC
>PVHP010024854.1:0-26084 GCA_004024765.1 Zapus hudsonius
GACCGGGATGAGTACTAAGATATACAGGATCCCTTGCCACAAGGACTAATACAGACAGCCCACGAAGGAGGATATACAACTGATCAGGGATGGGGAGGGGGGGAATTGGGGAAGTTGGGATAACAACGCATGGTTTGCCCACTAAATAATGTAACTCATTATGGACAATAAATATTAAATTAAAAAAAAAGAAAAAAAACCAAAAAAAAAAAGAAAGAAAAGAAAAGAAAGAGAGATGAGGCAAGCTAAAGGGTTCCTTGGATATCCTCTGAGAAATGTGAAATCACACAAATGGTAGGGAATCCTGGCCTCATTACCTATGCCTTAGCACAATGATATACACCATGCTAATCCTCAGCTCTCTCCACTGTGAAATCTTTTTCGTGTTTATGTATATGTCTGTGTGTGCACATGGGTGTACATGTGTGCTGGTATACATAATGTATGAGCATGGATTCAGGTGCTATTTCATTGACCCAGTAGATTTCACTGTCTGGCCAGGGATGCCCAGGGGTCTACCTGTCTCCACCTCCCGGTTGTTGGCATGACAAGTACTACCATGCTGGCATTTTGTAGGTGGGCACTAGGAGTTAAACTTGGACCCTCACACTGACAAGGCAAGTACTGTACTATCTGAGATATCCCCGCAACCCCACAGTTACAAAATCTTATGGGAAGTCATTCTTAAGGGGCTCCTAAGATATATTGCCACATTGTCCTGTTCCTCCACAGCATGGCCTGTTTAACTAGATCCCCACATGACTGTTTTCCTCAGTAGTTTTACAGGCTCCCTTTGCAAACCCAGCACCTAATCTAGTACCTGCCTATTTGTGGACACTCAGTAAAAATTTATTTATTATTTATTTATTTATGAGAGACAGAGAAAAAAGGCTAGAGAGAGAGAGAGAAAGAGAGAGAGAGAGAAAGAGAGAGAAGTATGGGTGCACCAGAGCCACCTGCCACTCACTGCAAATGAATTCCAAATGCATGCACCACTGTACATTTGGCTTTACGTGGGTACTGGGGAATCAAGCCCAGGCCTTCAGGCTTTTCAAGCAAGTGCTTTAACCGTAAGCCGTCTCTCCAGCCCAAAAAGATTTATCAGAATGAACAAATGAACACTATGAAAAATTAGATATATGTTAAATTAAGCTATGAGTGATAGTATAAGTGTGTAATTCGAGCATTTGTAAGGTGGAGGCAGGAGGGTTATGAATACAAGGCCAGCCTTGGCTACACAGTGAATCCTAGGCCAGCCTGGACTATTTAGTAGGACCCTATCTCAAGGAACAAAACAAAATAAACAAAAAAGAACACCTGTGTGAAGTTAGATATCGATTAAAGCACCTAGCCCATGACTCAGGACATTCAAAAGGCCTACCACATGGTAGTTTCTTTCATGTAGGAGAGATGACATCATCTTGCCCCTCACAGGCTAGCTCTTTCAGTCCCACAAGCTTTTCATGCTAAACATTGAAATGCCACCTGCTGAGATTTCATAAACCTGGGGGAAAAGGATAGTCAGAAGCTGTTTTCTTGATAAATTACCCTAGGTGTTTCTTTCAAAAGCAGTTTGCAGATGATATAATCATACATAAAAAATGCCCTTAAGATCTTGGCTTACCATTCTGATATAATAACCTATTTCCCAGAGAAAATTGAGGAATGGGAATGTGTATCATCCTTTCCTATAATTCCTTTCAGAGAATAGACATTCAGCTTTTTTGTTGCTTTTAATGAAAATGACGTGAAGCTATAATGAAAAGATTATAACACACATAGTTTAGCCTTAGAGTAGCTAGGCCAAAAGAGTTAAGTTAGCAGCTAAAAGACTTCAACCTAATTTCCAAAATCCTTGTATAATTTGGTTTAGAAGAGAAAATACCTGAATATAAAATTTAAACACATAAGAAAGCTATCAACACTTAAACATAGAAATATTTTATTGATTACATTGATTCTGTCCAAGTTAGAGGAAAAAAATAGTCCTGAAATATTATTGGATATCCAAAGATAACTAAGTTTATTGGCTACATGTGTTAGCTAAAATAAGATACAACAAATTAAAAAGTCAATTATCTTCTCGTCCTGCTTTGTAATCAGATTTACATGATCGGTGATCTAGCTGCACATCGATTATTAATATAGAAATAAGCACCAAGCGGAGTTTTGAATAATACATTCTCAGAGAAGTTCAGACACATCTCATGCACCCCATGTAGCCAGTTTTGTTATTAATGAGGGTAATTTTTTTAATTTTGTGTCTAATGGAGTAGATTTTACGTTAATGATACCCAAATCTTCAAAGTTCTTCTAAGGAGGAGTCTCTAACAACTTCACTTTGCATACATTGGATTTATTTTGTTGCATTTGAATGAATAGTATTTTTCATTGATACAATACCAGCAGAGGCTAGAAAATGTCCCTTGCCTTCCAGAATGTCCAATACTCCCTCTAGTGTGGTCAATGGCAGCCAAAAGGAAGGAATACACCAGAAGGACATGTAAGTAAATGCCCAGCACAGGACCTACACAACCAACCTAGGTCTTTAAGGGCAAGCTGAGAAACACTATGGAGGTGAGTTCAAGTGCAAAACTGCCCCCTGACAGGCTGAAAGAGAAGACACCTTAAGGAATTTTATCAAATGGGAAGTGAGGAGTTATCCTCGTGTGCAATTAGATTGAGGGAGCCTTCTTCCAAAGATGGTTGAAGGCTGGAGAGATAGCTTAGCAATTAAAAGTGTCCCCTGTCACAAGGACTGATCCAGATGACCCATGGAGGAGGTTATCCAGCGGAGTGGGGAGGGGAGGGCAGCGGGGAATTGGGGATAACAAATTATTGTTTGCCCACTGGATATTGTAGCTTATTATGGACAATAAAAAAAAGATATACTATTACCTGAAAAAAATAAAAATTAGAAAAAAAAAGTGCTTACTTCCAAAAATGGTTTATCTCTAGTCTCTAAAGTTGACCACAAACACAATTTTATTTATGTGTAGTTGTGAGGCCTGTTTTAGTTACAGTGGCTATAACTAAGTTACATGCCTGTACATGAGGGTGTGCACATGTCCATTTATGTGTGGGTGCATGTGTGGATGGATGCACATACACATGTGTATACATGCATGTGGAGGCCAGAGATCCACACAAGGGTCTTCCTCAACTAATGTCCATCTTATTTTTTGAGACAGGGTCTCTCGCACTGAACTCAGAGTTCACCAATTTGACTAGACCAGCCATCCAGACATCCTCCTGTCTCCATATCCCCAGCACTGACATTCCAGGTCTGCACCATCTCACCCAGCAGTTTCGTGGATGCTGGAGATCTGAACACAGGACCTCAATGCTTGTGTAGAGAGCACTTTCCTCACTGAGTCATCGCCTCTGACCAATGGCTTGAAATCTTTTATAGACAAATCATGTCTGTATGGCTCTTTCGCATCATCATGCCTAACACTTTCCCTCAAATCACCCCTCATTTTCTGTGAAGGACTCTTTCTTTGAAATTATTCCAGCGCATAGCATGAAATCACTTCAGGTAGCCACAATTTATGCTGAGGCTCAGTTGATTCCATTTTTCATCCTTCTTTTCTTAAAACTGCATTGTTTTAGGATTAACCCTGCCCTTCCTATAGCTCAGGCTGGTGAAGAGAATGAGGTTCTATTCCTATGGGAAGCAATGTCGCTGGAGACCCTCTGTGGTGGTTCTGGCTCCAATGGGAATCAGGATTGAGAACCTTTAATATATTGTCCAGACATTTCTATTTGCTCAAAACAGGCATGTCTTGAGAGTATTCCTAAGGCAATAAGCAGAAATCCTACAATGCAGATAGGAGAGCCAAGGAAACAGGTTTCGAAAACACTCTTCAGCACCTCACATACTGGAAAAGTCACAACTTCCACACCCTCACTTGTAAAATGTGGATAAATTCCACGTACAGTGATGGTCACATAGTGATGAGGTAATGTGCTGTGTACGTGTTGGCTCCTAAAATTAGAAAATTCAAATATGCTGACTATAGAACATAGGATGGCTCTAGGAAAATATATTGGAATGCTTGGTCTCCAGCTGGTGGTAATTTGGGAGATGGAGCCTTGCTGAGAGAGACATGTTGGGGACAGGTTTAGTGAGCTCCTCCTTGCCAGAGCATGGCTCATTTTCTTGCTTCTCTTTTCCACCTGCTGTGGCCGAGGTGATGTCCAGTCTCTGCTCATGCCATGCTTTCCCTGCCATCATGAAGTTTCCCCTTAAGACTGCAAACCAAAACAAAATCTTTCCTCTCATCAAATGTTTTCCGTCAGGTATTTTGTCCCAGCAACCAAAATTTAACTGCAATATACATATATAATGCATTTTGATCAAGCCACTAGAAAGTTGTCCGTGCAACTTTCAGTAACCCCCAACCTGTGCCCATGTGTCGTAGTCAACCACACGCCGCTGGGATGAATCTCCAAACCAGGCACAGTTTATGGGAAGAAAGGATTTATTTGTAGCTTTATAGATACAGGGGAAGTTCCAGAATGCAAAAGAGGCTGCTCCCCTTTCACAGGTCCAAGCAGAGAGAAAAACCCACCACCTTCACCACACACACACTAGCAAACAGGCAGGGGAGCAAGGAGAGAATTCTCTCACCTTTATATAGACCTAGGGTGGGGTCTTGCAATTCTGTCCCAAACTTAATGGCTTCCTGAATCTCTGAAATTTCCTTCCTGCACTGCCCACACTGGAAAGGATGTTTACTTCTAGCTCCTTTGAGTTCCATTGCATCCTGTCCCCTACTGAGAGGCTGCCTTCCTATGAACATCCTCAGAGACCCACCCAAGATAAATAAAAAGATCAAGTTGACAACAAAACCTAAACATCACACCATGCCAACCCTAAATAACACAGCAAATCTCTTTCTCTTCCTCTCTCCCTCCCTCCCTAATTCCCTTCTCTCTCTCTCTCTCTCTCTCTCTCTCTCTCTCTATATATATATATATATATATATATATATATATATATATATATATCTTTCTCACACACACACACAAAAGAGGAAGGGGACTAGTTGAGAAAGAAGGGGTTTAACAGAAGTGGGAGGGGGATAAGAGAAGATAATGGGGGTGAATATGATGTACTTTTTAATGAGTTTATGATAAAGTCAAATTCAGATTTAATAAAGAAAAGAAAGGGATACTCAACCTTGATGTCTTTGAACTCAGCACAGCCATATTCACTTAGCTCTGCTTACCTCCGAGACATGTCTTTCCAGGGAACAAAAAGATGTGTGTGCTTCTCCAGGTTGGGATGAAGATGCTCATGGAACATCCTTCTTAGTGTTGCTGGCAACGACCAGCCCTTCATATTTTTTCAAGACTCTCACCTCCCTGCTGCTGTTCCTTCCCTTCTCACCCCAGACAGGCAATGACTAAAACTCCAGGCAGCTCAGTGAAAGCAGCTGTCACCAAGAGAGTCAAACACATAAAAGACCATCCCGAACTTGGATCACTGCTGAGCTTTTTGTTTGGACATGTCTCCACACCTATTTTAGACATCAGAGCAAAAGAAAGAACTAACAACAAAACTTCCTGAAAGAGGCATGCCTTGTCCACTCGGTTCATGCTGGGCACCTGATTGTTCTGGGTGAGTGTTGAAATTCATTTGATGTACTTATGGCACCTACTCTGTGCATTGACTTCAAAGCATGTGATGGCCAAACAAGTCTTCCTTAGTACTATACTGTGGACTCAAGAAATGTATAAACAAGTTGGCATTTCTTTGAAATTATTGGCTTCCCAGAGGCTTTTGGTATAAGAAAGGTAGGCCACTTGAATTTTTTTTAAATAAGTTTAGTTATTTGAAAGCTAAAAGGGAGAATATAGGTGCACTCAGGTCTTTTGCCATTTCATGCACCACTTTGTGTGTGTGCCAGAGAATTGAACCTGGGGCAGGCAGGTTTTGCAAGCAAGTGCACTTAACTGATGAGCCATCCTACTAGTCTCCACCTGAGTTTTTAAACAGAATCCCACTGACATACTTTGGGTTATTGTTTAAAAATAGTTTTATCTCTGCACTATCCCTTCACAGCAAGTTTTGATAAACTACACATATATGAATTTTGGCAGGTGCTTGACAGGAAAGAGAGAAAGATGTCCATTTCCCCCCATGAGCTGGAGAAGCAATACTTCAGCAGCCGGCCTGCCAAGAAGGTGCCCACTTTTGCAAAGGTTTAAAGGCATCCAGTTCATTTGGAGTGCATTTAACAAACTGAACTGGCCAGTCCATAAAGGCTGTCCTTTGATATAGGTGATGATTGTAGTAGGGGTGACTCCCATTGCTTTAGGGCACACAGTCATATGAAGCTTTCCCATTGAAACCACCTGCATCAATAGTTAACATGAAATCCTGGAGGAGAAGCCCCAGGCTGAGGCTGGACATGCTTCCTCTAGACGTCTTTCACCAATATGCTACAGCCGGTCGAGGAAGCTGTATCTCATCTTCAAATGGCTGCTCTTTCTACTGCAGCTCTTAAAAAACACTGTTTGTAATTGTAACCAGATTGTCCCCCCCGCCAAACACACCATAGAATTTGGTCATAAAGGTAATGTGCTTCTATAAAACAACAGTTTCATAAAATGATCAGAGCCTGGCCCAGTGTCCTAAACACTTACCTACCCCTTAAAGTGTTGAATTAGATTAAAGTGCCGTGGGGACATAACTGATGTAATGTTTCAAAATCATAAATGCAGGAGGGATTCTAAGGCGGGATAATGGGGAGAATGGAATAATGCAATAAAAGCTGCCTCAAACGCTGAGTCCAATACCTGATTTATTGTTTTAATATAATGCTGTAAAGGCCATACTTGAATATACAGCAGTATTTTATTGATCAAAAAGTCACGCTCCCAACAATGAGTGTTTAGCAATGGTTTTAGGCTGGGGGCAATGGCACACACAAATGAAGCTGGTTTCTGGGTGTTCCCTATAAAAGGAACAGAGCAGAGATGGGAGGAGTTAAGAGACCAGGTTGCCAGAATACCTGAGAGTTCCTTTGAAAAAAATCTCATTTTTTTTATCTCTCTAGTATGGCTCCAGAGCCCTGCAAAGTTCAACAAACTGTGCCCAGGTTGAAAGACATGGTGGACAATCACAGCCCATGGGACTAGTCTAAATCAACAGCTCCCAGTCCTTTCTGGAGCTCTTGATGAAGAGCACACCTAGAGGAGAAGATAACCAAAGGAAAGGAGGGTGAGAACAGCACTAACCTGTGGCCCATCCCACTGAAGGCCTGCTCTGGCCCCTTTGAGTCGAACACACCAGATGCAATACCATGAGCCATCCCCAAAGTTCTCCTGCTAAGGACCATTTCAAAGCATTTTATACCAAGAGATGGAGAGTTAAACTTGGCACATTAGCTTGCATCTGTGATTCTTAAAAAAAAATAATAATCTCACTAGCAATGTATCAGTTATTTCTCATTGCTGGGTCAAAACACCCAACTAGAAGCAGCTTAAGGAAGGAAACAGTTTCCTTTTGGCTTACAGTTTCAAAGAGGAGTTTCATCATGGCAGGGAAAACATAGCAGTTCTGAGCAGGAAGCCTGTGTCACACTTTCATATCAGCAGAGACAAAGTAGATTTGGGCTGTAAAACTTCAAGGCCCTCCCCCAGTGACATACTTCCTCCAGCAAGTCTCCACCTCCTAGCAAAGCACATTTTATATGCAAACCACTCAGCCAGACATGGTGGCACAGGCCTATTACCCCAGCACTTGGGAGGCTGAGACAGGAAGACAAGGAGTTCTGGGTCATCTTTGGCTACATAGGAAGTTTGAGAACAGATTGGGCTGTCTTATACCCTCTCGCTCTCAAAGGAAAAAAAAACACAATCCAATAAAAAAAGATATCCACCACCTGTAAACCATCATCCCAAATTCATTACCAGCCTGTATCACAGAGTCCTTTAAGACTCCCTCAACAGCAATGCATATCAGCTAAGAGAAGTTCTAGATCCCCACCTGTTCTAATCCCAACTTGTCCTGTAACTCCATGCTGATCAGAGGAACCTCCTCATCCTTAGGATGAAGTATAATAAAATTAAGAATACTGGCCACCTCTTAGAGGGTTGAATAAAATTCTACATTTATAGCTTTTTAAACTATGCACCATGAACCCATCAGGGTCCTATAAATGAACATGGGGAGGTGGGATCATAAAAATTTTCACAACAGTAAAAGTTTTCTGAACATTCAGTTACGAAAGGAAAATTAAGATGGGAATGGTGGCACACGCCTTTAATCCCAGCACTGGGGAGGCAGAGAGGTAGGAGGATCACTGTGAGTTCAAGGCCACCATGAGACTACATAGTGAATTCCAGTTCAGCCTGGGCTAGAGAGAGACCCTACCTAGAAAAACCAAAATAATAATGATAACAATTAAAGGCCAAATATACAATGAATCTAAGTGTTTCTGGCAGGATTCCTCCATATTGTATCTTGTGAACATTCAACATGTGCACTTTGTACTATGCATGTAGTCATGATACTGAACACCAACCAATACTGTCTGAAATGTCTCAGCTCAGATTCAGACTATTGTAGGTAATGAAATGCTCTGTGTGATTGTGTGTGTATGTGTGTGTGTGTGTGTGTTTTGTTTTCCTTCATGTACTTTTGCCCTTATAAAAACCATAATGGTTTAATTATAGAAAACAAAGGCCTTAGTATTTTCCAACCTTCATTATTCCTCACTGTATGTCAAGTTAGTATATCTTTGGATTATGTTATATTAGGACAATTGATTTTCTTAATATCTTTATTATGAATATATACTATGAGCAAATCTTTTGAATATGTCCCCATTTCCCTCCTCTCTGTCTCCTACCCACTGGGGCACTTGATTTTAAAAATTACTGTGTCAGCAGCTGCCTTAAGTTTCATAAATTAAAATAGTTCAATGAGGCTGAGGAGATGGCTTAGTGGGTAAAGCACCTGCAGCTCAAGCCAGACTATTGCACTTTGGATCCTCAGAACCCACAGAAAACCCAACACGTAGCATAAGTGTGGTAGTTTCAATGCAAGGAGTCCCTAATAGCCTCATGTGGGTGAATATTTGATCTCCATTTGGTGGTTCTGTTTGGAAAGGAAATTGTTACATGCATTTTGCCTTGAGACTAAAACAGAATTCCCAACATCTAAAAGGCCCTTGAATATACATCAGCTATTTTGTACTATGCATTTATGAAAAACAATATTCTCATCATTGACAATTATAAAATCAAAATATTGATCAACTCTGACAAATATTGACCTTGTTCTATACTCTGTAGTAGCAAATGTTCAGCTAAGATTTAATGTTTTGTGCAAAAATAAATAAGCACACTCATCTCATTAGTATGTAAATTCACCTTCATCTTAATAAATGGTAAAATTATATCTATACCAAAGAACTGTTTGAGAATAACTTTCCTTATGATTTATTATCAGGAACTGTTTGATTTGTATACCTGTTCCATATATCTGCACAGTGAGTGAGAAAAGGTTTAAGAAGCCCTGCTATATATTACCAGTCATGTTGGAGTGGTTCCAGGATTATAATCAGACTTCAAAACTTCCTGTTAAATGTATCCAGTGGGGGAAGGTTTGGCTTGGCACATGGTGGGACCTATGTGAAGCAGGAAGCATAACATAGGGGCCTGTGATGAAACCACCTCAATTTGTATCTCCAACTTAGTTTCAATTCAGAAATTGGGAGGTCCGGTTCTAGCAAATTTGACTTGAGTTCAAATCTTCTCTCCCCTCCTCTCATCCATTTTCCAGAGACTACGACCCTTCCGAGGTGGTCCTCTTGGGCAACAGTTCATCCACAGTGTCCACCCCTGTTCCCCATTCATGTGTCTTTGATGTTCTGCCTCATCCCTTGTCTCTCCTCCTTCTGTATAGTCTCCCCATTTAGGCTCAGTCTCAATATGTCCATGCAAGCTGTACCACTGAAGCTTTTCACTAACGAGAAGAAAGGGAGGAAAGAGGCAGCTACTCTTTAGATCTTCGTCAACCCATTCTTCCTGCCCATTTATGTCCTGGAGGCTTTACATGCCACATAACGATTTGGTCAGCATATGATTTAGAAAGCTGTGTGTATATAGCATGCTGTTCCTTAACAGGTTACCTCCTATCACAGGTATGCCAAGTGAACTGCATGTGCCAAACATAAATACTTAGCAGTGCATATTCCAGAGTAATACTGCCAATCATAGCTTACAACACTTATGAGGCAAAATGTCATGAAGTTTGAAGTGCTAATCGGAGCACAAGGCTCCATTGTTAGGAATTCTCGAGTGGCATCTCATTAAATTTAGAAAGAAAATGCCCCCTAACATTCACACTCCAATTCCTGCCCATTTTCCAAACTATATCTCCTACCACTCACCTCTCCCTACATTCAGCCACATGGGATTTTTTAATCATGCTATTGTTTCTCCAAAACCCTAAGTATTTTCTCATTTAGGGACCTTTGTCCTTTAAGCTCCTTGCCTAAGTAGCGCCCCCCACCATGATCTCTATTCTCTCTCCAACCCCATCAGAGATCCACCCAATTGGAGTAGATACCTCTACCCCAGCCCACTGCTAGAGACAAACAAATACATTCTCTTTATTATTATGATTGCATGTGTGTGTGCTATATACATATGTACGTATGCATATTCACATGTGTGACATACATTGTGTGGGCATATGGGTGTATGTTCATGTCTCTGTGTGTGCATTGTGTGGAGTCCAGATAACAACCTCAGATGCACATTCCATCAGCCTCAATGAGCAGGTTGGAGCTTCTGCCCATGGAGGAAGGACTGGCCTTAGTTCCCTGAGCAGCATCACATCTCGCCGTTCTACCTTCTCCCTCACTTTGCAAATTCATGACTCAGCTACAGATTTAAGACTAAATTTTTACATAAATGCAAAGAGTATTCATAAATCTATAAATTTAAGGCTCTACGTTTTTATCATTCAAATTCTTTTCAGCTTCATTATCATTTTAAGGTGTTTCTATGAAATCTATCAACATCTGCTTGGTACTGGCCTAAATGCCAGACTACAGAATTTCTAATTGCTTATGTGTGGACTCACTTTTGTTTGGCTCATTCATAAGATGTCACTTCTATACCAAGTCCACTTTCTTTTTCTTCCTTCTTCCATTCCCCTGTTTGTCTTAGATAAAGAGAGGGACTAAGGGCCAGATCTATAAGTGTCTCCCAGATATTTATTTCTATCTCTGTAAGAATGCTAACGATGACCATGTGCTGAGGACTTCTTGCAGATATACAGCATTGAGCTGTGTGTTCAAACGTGAGCTTTGAGGCCCCATGTGAGCACATTAAACTCTGGAGTGCCTCATCTTCTAATGGGGGAATACATCCAGAGAAAAATGATTTTAATATCGAATGTTTGGAACAGTGCTGGCATAAACTGCTATAAAATCAGAGAGACCTGCTAGTTTAGGGGAAGTAAAACGAGGGGTGCTTGAAGAGATTGGAGGATCCATACAGGCTAACTGTTCACACAATGGTTCTCGAACTCGGTACTATGAAAGGCTTCTACCTCATCACCCCAGGATTCAAGAGCTAAAATTGGGTAATGAATAAATTTACAGGAAAATGTATACCAGCTGTCAGTTTCGGAAAACATGTTGGCAATAACCTTCTCTGTGCATAGTTAGTCCTCTTTTCTACAAGCAGACTTCAAGAGGTTGAGTGATTTGTCCAGCCATAAAGCTAATGAAGTAACCAAATGTAGGTAAAAACCCAATTTGAATAAAAAATTAATTACACTAATTTAACATAAAATTATATCAAGCTTGAGTTTTATTCCATTGGGTTTTTTTCTTATTTTATTTATTTATTTATTTATTTTTAGAGGACCATTGTTTTTGTTTTTTTTCTTCCAGGGTTCTACTATCATGTCTGCCTACATGTACCAGCAGAGAGCCGCATGAATGAATGAATGAATGAATGGGATGGACCGCACAGTAGCAGTAAAACTCGGAACTTCCAGTGCCTAAGGTCAGAACCCATCAACAAAAACAGGAGGAATTTGAACTTCATCGTTGTGATATTGCATCATTTTATGGACAGCATCCTTTATTTGAATCAGTATACTAAGCATAGTGAACCTAAAACAACTACACACTGCTTTCTAAAGATGACTTTAGTATACCTCAGGCTCCAGGACATGATGACTGTTCTATGAAATGGGTGGATTTTATTTCTGTATCACAAAAGGTGAAGAACTGAGGCTTTAAAAAAAATTATTTTGCCCAAGGTCACCCGCTTATGAGCAGCAGAGCCAGGACAGTCTGTTCTAAAAACCTCACTCCTCTCTGCACCCCATTGAGGGGGCAAATCATCCAACTCTAATCCCTGTCCTCTCTCAAAGAAAAGTGTCATTCGGAACAGCTCGTCCTATGTCTAATCCCTTGTGACTCATTTTGGTTATAATATAATGACTAGCTTTATAGAGAAATGTGGGGGAAAGCCAAAAGCAAATTGAAAGTGCCATTTGGTAAGTTTTTTTTTTTTTTTTTTTTTTGAGAGTAGACAAAGAAAGCAATGACATGGAAGTCTGAGATTCCCTGGCCTGGAAAGCCATCCATGTTAATGAACCCGTATATTTGATCCACTCTCTTCCCCATGCCTGTCCTCTGGCACCTCCGAGAACAGGCTTGTTTTACTGCTTTGCAGCCGGTTTTCATGCCTCTCTGAATTTTTGTTTGTTTCTGAGCTAACTATTTCCTTTTCTTCAATTACCATTGATGTGCCAAGGTTTCTGCTCTGGGATCTGCCAAAACCAGAGATGAGTCCTGACAACTGTGACCTTCATTTGAGTTTGTCATCTCAGCAAGATGGAAGCCTCGGGACATAGAGAGAGGTTTTTACTTTATTTTCATTTTCCTTTGGTTGCTTTCAAAACTGTGCAATGCAATATTTAGCTTTCCCAGACACAGCTTCCAGCCCATTTGAATGAAGGGCAGTAAGCTGCCGCTGCTCCTTGGCACGTGAGGAAGGACACGGAGGGGTGAACCATATCTCACAGCCAGCCCGCCTGGTGACAGATTCAAAGTGAGAGTCTCCCTTGTATTTCTTCCCTGGAAGCAGAAAGAGCCGAGTTTCTCTGGAGGCATTAAGGGGCAGGTTCCCTTCATCTCACACAAGGAAGGCAAGGAGGTACTTAGCACAGGACTGCCCTGAGCATTCAATGAGGGCTCACTGGGACTGACCTGAGTTCGTGGGCATGCTACACCTGGTCAAATCAATTTGTTCCCATGAAAACATGATTCAGTTCAGGAGAGGGTCTGAACCCCTGAAGGGAGTTTAAACAATGATCTTCTGTAGCGATTTCATCTTCACCATCTCTGCTCTCCCCTAGACAATGTTTATTTAGAATAGCCCAATCTCCAAAGCAGGAAGACCAGAGTGTTTATCGTAACACAATGCGTGTTTTTGACATGATCTTCTTTGGTCTTTGCAATCCAGCTGAGGCCAGAGGGGAGTGGCCATGGGTAGGTCAGGACCCAAATTTTTGCTCATCTGCTTCTGCAAGTCTTGCTTGCTACACACATGCTACACTGTAGCGTCTAGTAACATGTACCACATGCTACACTGTAGCTTCTAGTGACAACTGAAATTGGACAAGAAGACCTTTGCTTTAATATCTCTTTGCAATAACATGAAAGGGACTAGTCAGCTAGATAGGAAACAGGCTCCCTGTCTCTTATGTCATAAACCTTCACCCCACATTCCTCAGTTTCAGGACTCAGCATCTGATCTCATCCAATTGGATCTCTATCTTGAGTGTGAACCCCACCCAAGTGTGGGTGGACCCTTCTCTGGGCCTAGGCCAATCACTTACACACCTGACACAGGTGTGCCATCCCCTGCCAGAGCCAGGACTGAAAATCTCTTAGGTAGGCTTAGGGAAAGAGAATTCCTTTTCTGGTTCTTTGTCTTCTCACATTTCCACCCCTGAGTCCTGCTGGTAAGACTATATGTCCTTCATATTGTGACAGCCAAGCTGCCCCAGTGGGAAGGGATATTTCTCTGTGACTACTTTTTTTATGGCCCTTTGATTTCTCTGGAAATACACACCTCTTAGTAGAAAGACCTGTTTTCACATTATTTCTCCCACATGGGCCCCAGACTCTCCCTCTCCTGGGTCTCTTTCCCTTTCTCGGCCCCTGAACCCTTCCTCTCCCTCTTACCGCTGATATTTTGAAATAGTTTATAAATCATTCTTCTCCATCTGGTTTATCCAACTCTTTGGTTAAAGAACAGACACGAACTCAGGATTTGGAGTTCAAAGATTACTCCTGAGCCACAGCACCCTGTAACAAACAGTAGCCATGACAATAAGGACAGTGCATAGCTGAAGTGCTGTGACTGCTTTGGTTTTTTGGTTTGTTTTTTACTTTTTTTTTCTATTATCCATAATTAGATACACTTAATGAGTGAATAATGTGTTGATGTCCCCAATTCCCTGATTTCCCTCTTCCCTGTTCCCAATCAGCTGGATTTCCTCCTCCATGGGAAGTCTGGATCAGTCTATGGGGTAAGGGGCTATGGACAGCCTATGAGTCAACCTGGTTCCACCCCCCTTTGTATGTTCTTACTGATGGGAGCCATGTCTCTGGGAGTTCTCCTCCACCATGGCTCTTACAATCTTTCCACCCCCTCTTCCGCTCAGTTCCCTGAGTCATAGTGGGTGAGTATTAAGGCTGCTTTATTGTTGAGGTCTTAGGGGTCTCTGTACTTCTGCTTTAGGCTGTGTTGAGAATCATTGATGTTTGTCTCGCTGGCTCATCCTGTGTTGACAGATTGGCTGTGGTTATAGGTCTCTTGCTTATCCCACCACTCTCTGTGGGGTTCCATGTGGATCCTTCACGGTAGGTCTGGGGAGGCTCATCTCTTGCCAGGAAGACAGCTATCAGCCTGCGGCTCATTAGTAGGGTTGGAAGAGCCACCGCTCTCTCGGAGCCTTCTGAAAAATACAAATAGAAGTGCTGTGACTGCTTTGTAAGAGTTCTCCCTGCAGTCCTGGAAGGAAACTGAGGCTCAGGATGTGACTGTGACTTGTCTCAGGTCACAGAGTTCATAAGCATCAGTTATAGGATTAGAAAGTCGATTGCCTCTGACCACCTCCTTATTTCAGAATGCTTGTGTAACCATCAAAGCAGCCATTTATCTGATAGTCTATAAGAAAGTGCTTTGCAAACCCATAAAGTTTTCTTATTTACATGGCTACTACAGTTATAAAAATAATAATTTTATATTTCATTCTATTGATATAGCTCTTGGCATCTAATGTAAAATATACTAACCACTCTAAAAAAATTGAATTTAGAGGGCTAGAGAGGTGGCTCAGTGGTTAAAGGCACTTGCTAGCAAAGTCTACTGGCCTGGGTTCAATTCCCCACTGCCCATGTAAAACCAGACTCACAAAATGGTGCATGTGTCTGGAGTTTGTTTGAGAAACAAGAGGCCCTGATGTGTCTGTCCAGTTTCTCCCTCTCTCCTTCTCTCTTTCTCCTTTCCTCCTCTCTCTTAAGTAAATAAAATATATTTACAAAAAAATACACTTAAATTAAGCAGGGCATGATGGAACATGCCTTTAGTCCCAGCACTCAGGAGGCAGAGGTAGGAGGATCGCCTTGAGTTCAAGGCCAGCCTAAGACTACATAGTGAATTCCAGGTCAGCCTGGGCTAGAGTGAGACCCTTCCTCAAAAATAAAATAAAATGAATAAATTTAAATTGAGACCAGGGAGAGCAAGGTGACAAAATAACTCAGAGGACATACTGAAATTCCTTAAACATTCAAGTACCTAAAAATGGGATACTTAACTGTGTGAAGACCTCCAAAGTAAACTGACTTTGTCCCAAACCTGATCTTGATAAGGACCCCTGACTGAAACGTGAGCAAACCAGACTAAAACCTGGACTGTTCAGATGATGCCCAAGGCATCCCACCCCTCACCCACTAGGGAAATGCAGTTCTACTGACTTCTCAGAAAGTGGGACAGGATATTTAAAACAAAGCCTTTTTATTAAAACATAACATGGTGGGCTGGAGAGATAACTTAAGAGTTAAAGGTGCTTGCTTGCAAAGCCTTCTGGCCCAGATTTGATTCCACAGTACCCACCTAAAGTCAGATATACAAAATGCTGCATGTTTCTGTATCTGCAGTTTGTTTATAATGGCAGGAGGCCCTGGCACGTTCTCTCTCTCTCTCTCTCTCTCTCTCTCTCTCTCTCTCTCTCTCTCTCTCTCTCCCTCCCTCCCTCCCTCCCTCCCTCCTCTCTGCTTGTCAATATAAATAAGTTAATTTAAAAAACACATGAAGCTGGTACTAGTCAGCTGACACATGAGATAGTGCTCTGTACTAAGCCCTGGGCTGAGTGCACTGCAAAAATGGCTGCTTTTAATCTGCTCAACAGGATTGTGAAGTAAAACCACTCACCCTCCTGACTTTGCTCAGTGAGGGGAATGACGACCTCATCAATCCCCCTCCACCAACTATGTTCATGCCCTGGTCCCTGGAGCTTGGCACTCTGCTGCCTTATGTGGCAAAAACACTTGGGAGAGCTGATGAAACTTGGGATCCTGGCACAGGGAGATGATATTGTATTATTGAGGTTGGCCCAATATGGCCACAAACGCCCTCAAAAGGTGGAAGAGGAAGGCAGAAGGTGAGAAGCAGAGAGATTGGAGGATATCACATTACTGGCTATGAAGATGGAGGAAGGGGCCATGAATCAAGGAATGCCATCGTCTCTGGAGCCAGAAGAGACAGGGATAGGCTTTCCCACAGGGATGCATCTCTGTTGGTTTCTTAATTTCAGCCCTGTAGGACCCACCTCAGACTCCAACGTCTAGAACTATACGATCATAGATTGATGTTGCTTTAAGAGACTCTGTGTGTAACTTGTTCCAACTGTAATAGGAAATCAAATTATCACCTTGAGTTAGTAAGCAGTGGAGGCTGAACTTGAACTCTGGTGTTCAGGAAGTTACTTTCAGTGACATCAGTGTCTTCATCTGGATAAACCAGAATAATAGCAATAATAGTGTTTGTTGTATAAGGTTCTTAAAATGGGGAAGTCACAACACGTTGGAAGTTCTCCGTATGACTAAACCCCACAGACTCTATTCTACAAGTAGAAAATCTGAAGTTAGGAAACATTGAGATTGTCCCCAGGGATGTGCGGCTTCTAAACAACACAGGAAAAAATTAAAATCCTCAAAACCCTAAAGCGGAACTTGTTACCCAACAAGATCCTATCTCTCCATGAATCTTCATATCAGGATTCTTTAGTGTTCTAGGTTGAACTCAGTCTGAACCCTGCCATCCCATGAGCAATTACAAATTTAATTCCTCTTTCTATGCCCACCCTACTCTTCAATAAAAATTACAGTTTCTATAAACCACAGTCTTCTTGCTCAGATTCTTTTATGAGAACTTTATCTCAAGAAGTAACTTGTTTTATTGCCCGATAGTAAGGCAGTTGTCGAGATAATGTCTTCACTAAATAAATACCAAGGACACGACAGACAGAAGGCACAAGCACCCCCACCACCAAGGACCACCGCACGCCCTGACCTGACACAGTTTACCTACCTCATCTTTGCAGAGTGGGACCAACCCTAAGAACTCACAGACTTGACTTCTTACAGTGTTTGCAAAAGAACCCAGCACCCTGCAGGTGGCAAAGCTGCTTCCAGACCTCACATCCACCTTATTATATTGTTTGAATGTGTCTGACTATCTCAGAAAGTGCTTCTCCTTAAAATTATGGGATGCAGAATAAAAAACCCATCAGGATTTAATGACCATATTTCAGCCTCTTACTGCTTAACAGAACTTGGCTTTTCCAGCATTTTTGCAATTTTGCAATTATTCAAACGGGAAGGGGATCAAAAAGGTAGAGAGAGTTTTGATTCTTTTTTTAGCTGCCACAAGCCATCCATCAAAGTTAAGCAACTGTTAGGAAGAGGGCAGAAGGAAGGATGAGCCATGAGTGTGGAGATTTGGAGAATATTTTTTAAAAGACAATCTCACAGTCCAACAAAATATAATTAACTGAATTTTATCAAGACTCCTATAAAAATGCACAAAGAATCGATATTAGACATAAAATCCAAATGTGGGTTGCTATCTTTAGATCAGAAAAGAAAAACATTTCATTAGGCTAAAGGATTTTACACTCCCATTGGGAAAATTGCTTTTTTCTTCACACCCTTCTTTTTGCTCACTACAGAAGCGCAATTGAAAAGTCAATCATCAAAATCACTTAGCAAATGTCACAAGGTGCTGCCGCTTTCCGTGCACATTTGTTTCTTGATGGAAATTTCAGGCAGCAGGAACCCTGGCTCCTTTCCTTCCTACTGAAGCATTCTCCTCCAACAGAAATCTTCCGCTGTTTTCCTTTTCTCTTTGTTTGTTTGTTTGCCATTGCTGGTACCAGAAAGCCCATTTGATAAGGTTTCAGGCAACAGCTTTTCTCCTTCCCATTTCAGTGTCCTTCAAATAGTCACCACACTGGTGAGAGCAGCAGGGAAAGCTTTTTGCAGGCAGATGGCAGAGGGTGTCTTCTGTTAACATTTCATCCTTGGAAATGCCTGTTGCTTAATAGGCATTCTGACCAATGACAACACTGGGTTTGTTTAGGGCAAAGATCAACAAGGCTCTACCTCTCTCTAAAACCCAAGTGGAACAGATACACACAGATACACAAAAGACCCCAGGAGCAGAAATTGAAGATCAGACACACAGTGTAGAAAGGAGCTTAAAGAAAGATCTGAAGACCTCAAGTCGTAAATTATTGAAGTGGAAAGAGCTCCCTCTGTATGAGACGCCAATGCCTAGTACCATGCCTGGGCACCTAGTCAATCATAGTCAGCATAAAGTAGCAATTGTCTGGATAGCCTCTGTGTGAACTTGATGTATGTTTGATCAATCCACTTCTGAATTCTGTTTACTGGCCAGTGTTGTGAGCTGGGACAGCTCGCTTCCTTTGTAAAGCACCTGGCTGTGAAATCTGCATGTGATATATTTGAACATACATTATCAACCACCAGGTGCTTTCAAGACGAAGGAATGATTTTGCCAAATCCAACACAGTGACTTGTGCTATGAGTGCATATGTGTGTGCTCGTTTACTGAACTAACTCAATTAACCAGACATCCTGTGAACACATTTCTAACTTACTTTGTCTTAGCCACATGGACGTGTCCTAAAGGTGACCGATGGTGACAAGAGCAGGCATCTTCAATGGAGCCCTGGTCCCTCACAAACATTCTGGTGTCTGTCTTCTGATAATCCTTAAATGTGGAGAGCAGCCCCTGGTGTTCTTGGGTCCAAACCTTTTGCCCTTTTGTTTTAATCACCCTATTAGTAACAAAAGAATTTTCCATGGTCAATAGAATAAGAAGCTCGATATTATACTGGTTGGTTAAAGAAAAGAATTTGCTTCTAATTAAAGAATGACTTTCTATGTGAGTTATTGTATATAATCCAGCAGAGTATAACTATCAACATGTTATTCTACATTTCCAGCAGTTCACGTGACCTGGCACTCGAAGAACGTTAGTTACTTAATATATGAATTTAATATGAATCCATGAAATGTCCAAAGTGGTCGAGATTCATTTCATATGAAATCACAACAGAGAAAGAAGAAATGGCCTACAGCCTACAACTGGGTGAAAATCGTGATGGAACAGCAATTAAGAGCATCAGAGCCCAATGGCTTGCTTTTGACAAGAGTCATAGCAAATTCCCTGGCCTTTGAAGAATGTAGCCTTCACCACTCGATGATGTGACTGCCCAACCAAAGGTGGAGATAGCCTACAAAAGACCTTTGCCATGACCTTAAGCCTGCTTAAATCATAGGTGACTTAAGAACTAATAGTAAACCATTCAGTAAGAATGCTAATATACTTCACTTGATTCCAAGACTTCTATTTCAAACGTCTGCCTCATTCCCTCTTTCTCTGCACATGTGCACACACCCTATAGTTAGAATACCTTAAGAGTAGATTTATATCCATAAAACCTTTGGCGTTCCAACCTCCATTCAGTGTAATAAATTCCTTTTTCTGTGCCCCCAAAAAAGCTAATATTCTTTAGCTGTAGTCATACTGCCATCTAGTGGACTTTGTTCAGAACTTAGTTCTGCTCATCACCAAAAATGCCAGACACCTATTTTCTTCATCCAGGGACTCATTTTTGGAATATCCTCTGTGGGTTTTTCTGAGCACAGATAAGATTATTCCCCTTACCCTCTCCCCTCTCCCCTCTCCCCTCTCCCCTCTCCCCTCTGCCCTCTGCCCTCTCCATACTAGAAAGATATTTTCAAATGTGTCAGCCACACTCAGTGAGCTGGAATAGAATTTCTGTCTTTCTGCTTTTGTCTAAAAATGAGAAGATTCTCAAAGAGAAAATGTGTCCCCTGGTAGGACACCTATCAGCCACAAGCCTACCCTCTTTTGTTTATATCTGTGGTACATCTTTGAGGAAACAGAC
The DNA here is from genome assembly GCA_004024765.1 of Zapus hudsonius. NCBI lineage: Eukaryota > Metazoa > Chordata > Mammalia > Rodentia > Dipodidae > Zapus > Zapus hudsonius. The sequence continues at coordinate 20,555 of PVHP010024854.1, forward strand.
CTGAAACACAGTGACATCCACTGAGAGATGCTTGTTTTCCCCTGTTTCTGTGGTCCTGAGACATCTGTGAACACCACTGTACAACGAACATATTATCTGGAGGGAGATTTTACTTTAACCTGTCATACATTCTGGAGGTATTGATACAGATTATGATATGGGGAAATCTTGGCACAGTTATATTTGGTTTTTTACCATTAAATTCCCCACCCCCAAGTTTATATCCTCTAATGCAAAAGAATTATACACAGGGACAGAAATAAATCTTATTACACATTTATTCTAATTTATTAATTTAGGAAAAGGGGAATTGAATGGGAAAGCCTCCCAGTCACCACGTGGGAAGTTTCAGAGTTCTCCAGCCACCAGTGTGGGGAAAACACATGGAGAGTTTAACAGAACTTATGCTATTTAGCTAAACACGCAGCAGCAGAGAAAATAACAGAGGGCTCCCATCATGAGAAGGAGGGGTTCATGTGGAGAAAATCTGGAGCCTTCCCTGGCCCCAGCCATTAGCTGGGTTAGGGGTAGGCCTTACCTTTCTAAGGCCTGGATCAGAGGTTCTTCTACTCCATTGCCATGTGGGGGAAGAGGCCGGCTTCTAGGGAAGTTAATTTAAGTTCTCCCCAGGTGAATCAGAGAGACAGCTGATTGGTTCATAATTGACCAATCAATTTTAGCACCTAGGTTGTAGCTCTAACTAGACACCTCCCACTCAAGGGGAGGGGTGGTCCCTGCAGGTGCCTGACCCGTCACAGTATCCATGTAAAATGTTCCCATAGCCTCATAGTTTGTGATTAAGTTTTCTCCTTAGTCCTCAGCTTGGAGAGTTTGGGAGATGGTGTGTCATTGGAGGTGAAACTTGAGTCCAGCCTTAAGGTGTGTTCTGAGCCAGCTTGAATTGTGGCTGTTCTCGTTCTTTCCCTCTCTTTCTCTGTGGTAGATGTACCATGAACTAAGCCAGCTTCCTCGCCAATAATGATGTTTCCCCAGGAATCTGTAAGCCTGAAAAAAATCCTTTCCTTCCATAAACTGCTTCTAGTCAGGTGTTTGTCTCAATAGTGAGAAGGTAACTACACCACACACCTTGATGTAGCAAGATCACACCAGGCTACAAGGAGTGAAGAAGAAAGCAGAGACTCTGCTCCTTCCTCAGCTGAGGGACAGCAGCGTAGGTCACCTCTTATCACAGAGCCTCAGTTTCTCCCCCTGCTAAGTGAGTCATGAAATTAGATGATGTGTAAAGTTGCTACTGCTCAAAAACCTGTTACAGTATGCCATTATATCAGGTATGTGTTTGATCATCCTGGAAACAAGGCAAGTGCTATGCCAAAATGACAATATAAGCCTTAAAGAGAATATCTGTCCATTGTATCTTACATTTCTTGATTAAGGTAAGGCCCTTCCTGTATGGGGAAAGATGGGCTGCATGTGGTACATGTATTCACTTCCTGGGGAGTTCACAGTGGTTGAATTCCTTCAGTGTGGATGTTGAGGTGCACACGGGAATCACCCAGAGAATGTGAAAAATATTGGAGTCTGGGTGCTGCAGAGACTTTGGGGACAATCCAGGTGATTGTAGATTGCATGGGAGCTTAGGGAAATGCAGAGCCCTTGGATAATGAAATGAATCCTAGGAAAAGGCAAGAAAAGTTATGTCATCCCTCCTCACTTTGAAAACAATGACCCTCCTTCAACTTCTGGTAAGCCCTTCTGCCCCCAGTGAGAAATTTCAAATACTGTTAGCTGGCTTCTGTGTGTACATTGTGATCGTTGATTCTGAAAACAGAATAAAAGCTAAAACGAATATTAAAGTTTTCCTGCTGAAGGCTTTTTAAGCATCATAGATGTTTGAAAGAGAGAAGGAAATGGAGAGACCACCTATTCCAAGTCCTTGATTTGACAAAGATGTAAACCAGGAAAAGCCAACATGGAAATACGGGTTATTACACACACACACACACACACACACACACACACACACACACACACACACACTGCAATAAGCGGAACTGCTTCCTGCCACGTTTATAACAAGTCCTTGACTCCTCACTATGACCTTACAAGGTGGTCACTTAAAAGCCATGCTGAAATTTCCTGATCAACATAGGTAAATTTCAAGTCCACGTTGGTCACTTTGGACCTCAGTTGGAGCCTAGGCACATCTAGCGTCCCCATGTCATGCAAAGTCCCATGACCTGCGATCACCTATGGCAGAGTCAAACCAGAGGCTGAACAGTCTCCCCTCCACAATGCCCTGGCTGGTAGGTATCCATTACACCTACCAGAAACATCATTCTCTAAATGCAATTCTTCTGCCACCAGTTGTTAGAAACCTACTGTATGAATCAGCTTTCAGACACTGTAACAAAATATCTGACCATAGTCTATTTACAAAGTAAACAGAGGTATGTTTTGGCTCACGGTTCTCGAAGTTCAAGTCCAGGAATTAGGTGCCCCCATTCGTTTGGGTGTCTGGTGAGGGTGACACATCATGGCAGGAGTGTTTGTCAGAACAAGTGCTCAACACAATGAGCCAGAAACAGAGACTGTGGTTCTATGTCCCCTGAAGGCAAATACACAATGGCCTAAGGACATCCCACTGGGCTTCTTAAAGGACTATACATAGCACCACCCCTTATCACCACCCCAGAGGGAACTCCTTCACAGAAGAACGTGTGGAAGACATCTAGTGTTCAAACTATAGGATCTATTTACGAAAACCTCTGACTTTTCAAATCACTGTCTGATTATATAATTTGACAACAACACAGAAATTGGTAATTAAGACAATTCAGGGGACTTACACAGTGTGTAGACAGTGTGATTTTGCATTAGTGGCTTCATTTGAACATATGCTTTCTTAGGTGTATTTTCTGTGTTCATGAAGAAACAGTAAAGTATAAAGAAGGATGCAAGCTTTCCTTTGGTCATTGTTTTTATTGAGATATTTTGATATATTTCTTACCATTTGATTTTTTTGACAATTTTTATCAGATAGCGTCCATAATTATAGACAATAAATAATAATATTTTCCTCCCCACCCTCCCTCATTAGTCTCTATCTTGTTTTGGTGTTATCATCTTTTCCTCCTATTATGAAGGTTTTGTGTACGTATTTTCAGGTCCTGTGAAGTCACAAATATCAAGGCCATTTTGTGTCTTGAAATTTGCATTGTAAGCAGTCCTACCCTTCCTTTGGATCTTACAATCTTTCCACCACCTCTTCCTCAATAGACCCTGAGCCTCGGGAAGTGTGATAGAGATGTGTCAGTGCTGAACACTCCACTGTCACTTCTCAGCACTACGGTGTCTTATGAGTTATCCCAGTGGTCACCGCCATTTGAAAAGAGAAGTTTCTCTAGACAAGAGTGAGAGTAGTGCTATTATATCGGTATGGACATTTTTTAAAGTGCTTTTAAGGCAGTTTGGTTGGCAAAATATATGTATTTATCCAGACAACAGCAGGCATTACTCCTCTAGGGCTCATGACTTCCCCTGCCATAGACATTTGACTAGATCCTCAGCACCAGGCATAAACTATTTCCCATGGAGCAGGCCTTCAGTCCAATCAGAGAGCAGTTGGTTTTCCCCACAAAAGACGTGACACTATTGCCCCAGTTGGCACATTTGGCCAGGCTGACCAGTCTTAATGCTTGCAAGGTCCACTGCTGTTCACCACTGTTGATGACTTCTCTCTCCCATAGGGCTGCATGTAGCCATAACTTTTTCCAGCTTTCTGTAAGCTGGTTAATAGGAAGGACGTTTCCAACTTAGCTCCAGCTTGATTTCTCAGTGACCTGCAGCCCAAGCATGTGTGGTCTTCAACAATAGGATCTTATCATCTCATTCTGGTGGGCAACCAAGAGGCTTGGCAATGTCCTATAATGTTTTGGGGGCCTCGGGAACCTCCCTGGCCAACAATACACTGGAAGGTATCCCATCCCTGGCACTGAAACTTTTCTAGTAATAATCTAATTAATCTAGTAGCAATCACACCCCTCACTGGGTGTGCCATCATCCAAAGAAGTAGGTTTCCATATGGCTTATTCTAAACGTCTTAAATCTATTTGGTTTTTATTAGTATTTTTACTTTTCAATTTTAATTTAATCATTATTTCTTTGGAAAATCTAAAAAACATAATAATGTAAATAACTCTTACATGCTGCATTTTAAAAATTAATAGTGTTTCATGATCATTTACTCCTTAGCATTAAATATTCTTTGCATTGCTGATTTAAATTAAAACAATAAAAATGCTTCAACTGCATAGTGTGAATATACAAAATTATTCCACATATTCTACTCATTACTATGTAAATAACTTGAAATTTTTCACTAATCTAGAGCCCTGTAATAAATGTCCATATACACACATTCTGGCACATGTATGAATTTTATATAGATAATAATAGGTAAATGGAAATAAACGGACTTGTAATATACAATGAAATAAAACACACTTTACATATTACATATTATGTATTATGAATGTGGTGCTTTGAATTAGGTGTCCCCCATAAACTCATGTGCTTTCAATGCTTGATCCTCAACTAATGGAAATTCAGGAAGTGGGGCCTTGCTAGAAGTGGCATGCTATTGAGGGCAGGCTTAGGGGTGTCATAGCCATCCCCCCCTTGTTAGAGCTCAGCTCACTCTCCTGCTACTGTTTTCCACTTGCTGTGGCAGAGGTGATGTCCAACCTGTGTCATGCTATAGCGGTTTGATTCAGGTGTCCACCATAAGCTCAATGTGTTCTGAATGTTTGATCCCCAGCTGATGGCAGTTTTGGAATTGGAACCTTGTTGGAGGTGTGTTGTTGGGGGTGGGCTTATGGAGGTTATACCCAGCTTCCCCTTGCCAGCGTTTGGCACACCTTCCTGCTGCTGTTTACAGTGCTGTGGTGGAGGTGATATCCAGCCTCTGCTCATGTCATAGTTTTCTCTGCCATCATGGAGCTTCCCCTCGAGTCTGTGAGCCAAAATAAATACTTTCCTCCATGTGTGGCTTTTTGTCAGGTTCTTTGTCACAGCAACAATAACAGTTTTGGCACCAGGCCTGGGATCTGTCATTGCTGCTAGAACCCTGATTCTTCAGCTTTAACCTTGATATGCAGGAGGAGGAATGTGGAAGGATTTGAAACTTTGCCTAAGAGTTGCCTTGCAGGCTGCAAGTACAGACTACTCTGGTCAGAGTTGGAAAAACCTGAATGTAGTAAGAACTATGGTCTATGAGGTTTAGCTCATGAGGGTGAGAAAGAACTTTGTTGGGACAGGTCTAGAAGCAGTTTGTGTGAGAGGTACACTGTATTCTGTCTGCCTGTGTCCTGAAAACTTGTTCAGGGTTGCTTTGCATAGAAATGGGCTGGTATGAGCAGATATAGATGGCACAGAAAGAAATGAAATCTCTGGGCTGATACTGCTGCCCGTTCAGCTGCAATTGTTTGAGAGATTTACAACCATTGAGATTGGGCCAGCTGATCTGCATTGGGACAGCAGGAAGAATACAGACTTTTTTGAAGTAAGGGGC
>PVHP010024855.1:6175-26169 GCA_004024765.1 Zapus hudsonius
GCAGTGGCTGGTGAGGTATGGTAAGGACTTTAGGAAGCCCGAGGGGTGGGGGGGGTGGGAATGAGGCACTTCCAATTGCCAGGCAATAACACGTCTATCTCTAGTCAGCCTCCCTTGGGGATGGCTCCTTGTCTTCCCGGTTTTGTCTAGCTTGACCTACCAACTCCTCCTGACCTTGCCCTTGCCCACCTTGTGCTTGAGCCCTGAATCTACTTTGTTTCAGTTCCATACCTCCTGGCATACTGACTGGTGACTTTGGTGGCATTTGAAGAAGTCTGAAATGCACCCTCCACATAGGTGTCACACCAAACCAGTCCTTATGCCACCAAGCTCAAGGTCAGGCTCCCTGGGTATAGGTCTGTTCCCTCCGCTCATCGGCCTGAGCACTTACGTGAGGTCTGGGGGGGGGGATGGGGGGTGTTTGTAAACAGGTGTGGGAGGTGACAGCATTGCAGTAGAAGGATCGCTCTGGTCTGAACCTCATCCTGACCACCTATTTGCTGTTAATCCTTAGGTAATTCCTCAGGTAAATCTACCTGAAATTTCTGGGCCTTAGCATCATCTTGATAGCCTTCAATGATAGCATTGTTACAGAAGAGAACCCAGTTAAATCTTGAGGCACACCATATCAGCGTGCAATAAAGGTCTGCTTTGTAGGTGATGGGGGAACAGGTGAGCCAGTTCCTGGTGTTTGATAAAGAAATGAGAATATTGTAAAATCCCAGTCTGCAAAACCCCTCACTCCACCTGCTCGCTGTACACGTAGGGCAGTGTGATTGGAAGAAGCATGTGACCTTTTTGAAGGTCAAATAGTTTGGGTTAATAAAATATTGGATTATTTCACATAGAGCTAAAATTAGGACCGAGACATTTTTGGGGTCTCCTGAGGATTATTGAGAGTCCTTGGCTTTTAATTAGACATTATAGATAATAAAGTCAGTAGAAGAGCTGAGCTGGGCCCAACCTGCTTCTCTCTCCTGTATTCCTGTTTGGGAATTGGCAGGAGCCCATTAAAGTTGTGATATCTGTCCAAGTATGTCTTCACCCATCTTCTTTTGCAGATGATTTGTGTTAGGTCTGCAAGCAACATGACACCCATTAATTGACCATGGATTTTACATACCGAGCTCCCCTGAGCCTCGGTTTCCTGGGATGGAGGTGCATTTGATACACTCAGCACACCTGGACTGAAAGCCTCTGGGGACAGAGCTGGCTTCTTCTTTCTTCCTCTCCCTCTTCTTCATCCCTGAATGAAACATTCCCTAGCACATAGTAAAGTTCAAGAAACAAGCCAACAGATTTCTTGAGGGGAGAGCCAAAGCTGTAGGAACCAGGTGACTGCACAGGCTGCACCCTGCAAACTGAGACCATTTGCCTTGGACTGTGGTTTGAATAGCATTTCCAAAGCCCTATGGTGTGTGTCAGGATGGGATGGACAGTGGCCTTTGGCTGTGATTAGGGCATGGCGGTTCTGTTCTCTGGAATGGGTCAGTTCTGTCATAGAGGACACATAGTCATCCCAACTGTGGTTTCCCTGGTCTGTCTCGTGAGTTCTCTTACCTCGTCTTCCTACACAGGATGTCATAGGATGAAGGCCCTAACCACATTCCGACCAGCACCTTAGTATTGGACCTCCCAGCAGGTGTAAGAAATAAATTGATTTTCTTTATAAAACACCCAGCCTAGATGAACCATTACCAACAGGGCAAGTGCTGAGATATCACAGAAGTCCTCCCACGTTAGAAATGGCACACTGGTTGCAGTTCCTTGGGGTCTTAGTTACCTGTGTTCAAAGATATTAAATGGAAAATTTTAGAACTGAGTATGTCATCGGTTTTAAGTTGCATGCTGTTTTGAATCTGGAGATGAAGTCTTCTGCCATCCCACTCAGGCCTGCCTGTCTCTTCCTCCAGTGTATCTGTGTCCGGTGTCTTAACCACCCGGCAGTAGCTGTGTTGGTTTTCAGATCAACCTCCTGCTGTATTGCAGTGTTTATTTTCAAATACCTCTTACTTTACTGAATAACAGTACAAAGCTCAAAAGTAGTGATGCTGGCAGTTTGGTTGTCCAAAGAAAAAGCCATGGAGTGCCTTCTGAGTGTCACTTCCTGCCGCCACAGAAAGAAGGGTGACAGCAGTGAGCTATTGGGAGATACACCACATTCATGTAACTTTTAAATCACAATAGATTGTTATAATTGTTCTAGTTCATGACCAGTTGTTATTGCTAATCTCTACGGTACCTAATTTAAAAGTTAAACTTTACCAAAGACATAGGTATAGGAAAAACATATATACCAGGGTTTGGCTACATTTGTGGCTTCAGGAATCTGCTGGGTGTGTTGGAGACTCCTGTTTAAGCATTGAGCATCTGAGGAGCCAACATCCTCCAAAGCAAGACCACGAGGGAGGGAGGAAGGAGGACCTCTGCTGAGTTTGTCCCTGAGGATGCTGGGGAGGCAGGCCAGGTTAGCACAGGTAGAGAAGCAAGTGGAAGGTGAGAGATGGTGCCAGGAAGTGTAGACAATTCCTTTGAGAAGTTTGGTGATGCCAGGCAAGAAAAGGAAGGGCTTCCAGGTGTGCCTTGGGGGAGGGGGTGTCAGCAACACTCCAGACTTGTACCTGCCGAGGACACAGGCTCAGGGAAGCAGGTGTGCAGTGAGCAGTCCCCATCTTAAGGTAACTCTCCGAGATCTCTGGACTGCTGGGTCCTGTCCCCACATTCTGAGGAATGTGCATGAGATCATTGTTAATGACTGTGGCCTTGACACTCATGGTCGTCGTTGAGTCTCAGTGGCTTCACACCATGCAACTTTCCTTTACACCCAGCAACACCCATGGAAGGCAGGTGGCTTTCTTCAGAGTATTTAGGGCTCCAAGTTCTTCCCACCTTCGTGTGACCTCCAAGATCATCATGGAAGGAGAGGAGAGATACATGTGCTTGAAGGGTACATAGGACACTGCCATTGATGAGACAAAGTCGCCTGGCCACAGGTGCAGAGCAGACTGTGAGATGCAGTCCTGTCTGGGCTGGCCTCCCTCCAGCCCCTTTCTGATAGGCTTCCCGACAGCCTCGGGAGATCTCACCTGGGGAGATGGCAGTCCCCAACCAGGAGCCCCGTCCTGAGGACAGAAGAGAGATAAATTAGGGATCAGTTTCCTCAATTGCCTGATTCTACATCCTGTTGGCTCATGTTCAGGGGAGGTCCTCATTCTAGGTCCTGTTGGGTCATGTACAGGAGCTAAGGGTGTCATCAGAATGTAGAGCCAGGTCTGGTACTCATCCTCTGTCCATCTGTCCTCTCCCCTGGTGCCATCCCCCAGGTTTAAGGACCTCACTTAGAATTAAAGGGAGGATAAGTCAAGTGGGGGTCCCCATGAGATGCCATCAGCATTGGGCACCACCCAAGACAGTAGTGAAGTGCATTTGAGCCACATAGCTGGAGGAGGGGATGAAGAGGAGAGGAAAGGGCGTTGGTCACCCTGAGTTGGGTCCCACTCCAAGGTTCCCTGGACCTCAGTTGACAATTTGTATCCAAAGCTGGGAAGATGGCTCAGTGGTCAAAGGGGCTTGTCAATCCACAGCACCTGTCTATGCAAAGCAATATGCAAAGAGACAGGACTTGTAATACCAGTGCGCCTCCTGGGGAAACAGGAGAATTCTGAAGCTCAAGGGTTAGCAGTCTGGCCTTGCTAGCAGCAAAATACAAACAAAAAACAAAAAGAGAGACCCTGTCTCAAAGAAGGTGGAAGGAGAAGACTGACATCCTGTGGTTGTCTCTGACTATAAGCATACAGTGGCAAACACATGCCCATAAAACACACGTACACATATGCATACATACATGTACACATAAATCATCAAACAAGCAGGTGTCTAAGAACTATCACTGGAACCCACACTTGACCAGCTGCATGAATCAGTCCAAACACAGGTCTGACCACTCTGCTCTGGCCTGCTTTCCTGGGTCTTCCTTTCACCCTACAACTATAGTGGGGAGCACCAGTGAGGCCTGGAGTGATGCCAGGACGGGTTAGTGAGTTCCCAAAACTTGCATTTGTGTGCCAGAGAGGGAGGGCTCAGCCCTGCCCACTCTCATTGGTTTAACATCCATATGTATTGGTCCTGCCTCTTGATTTGGCAGGGTGATTTGTAGTTCACCTCCCCCAGCTTGAGCTAATCATTGGGCCCCTTTGGGGGCCCTGGGGTGAATGGGGGAAGGGACTAAGAAAATGAAGCTGGGAGTGAGCTGGACAAGGTTAGAGGGAGTGTCTCCTTAGGAGGGGAAGCAGACCATCACTCCCATCCTTCCTCTACAGTCAGGGCCCCCTGTGACCCCCACACAGAGCGCCTTTGGCCTGGGGCTTGAGAAGCCAGAGGGGACAATGAGAGGAAGGAGAAAGCCCAGAGATAACACTTGGCTCTAGGCTTGTGCTTGGGATTCTAGAGGCCAGCTCTCAGCTCAACCCCAGTGAGGGGAAGACAGGAGGCCCTCCAGGGACACATGGCTGTCCAGGACTGGGCTTATTATGGCTGTTACTCTTGAGATGAGATAAGGGTCCCTTTCCAGGAAGTAACTGAGCCAGGGCACATCTGATGATGCCTTTCAGTGATCCTGTTAGCATTCATTCATTCATTCATTCATACTGTGGCTATTTATTGGCACTAGCTATATGCCAATGGCTTCCCTTGATGCTCTTTTTTATTTATTTATTTTTAACTTTTTATTGATAGCTTCCATAATTATAGACCGTAAGCCATTATAATTCCCTCTCCCCCTCCCCTATATTCCTTCCCGCTCTCAATTAGTCTCTGTTTTGTTTCAGTGTCATCATCTTTTCTTCCCATCATGTGTAGGTATTATCAGGCACTGAGAAGTCATGAAATCAAGGCCATTTTGTGCCTGGAAGTTTGCATTGTAAGCAGTCCTACCTTTCCTTTGGCTTTTACAATCTTTCCTCCACCTCTTCCATAATAGACCCTGAGCCTCGTGTGATGGAGATGTCCCAGTGCTGAACACTCCACTGCCATTTCTTCTCAGCACTATGGTGTCTTTTGAGTTATCCCAATGGTCACTGCCATTTGAAAAACAGAAGCTTCTCTAGCCAGCAGTGAGAGTAGCATTATTATTTGGGTATGTGCTCAATTTTTTTTTAAACAAAAGTGCTTGTAAGGCAGTTTGGTTGGCATAATATATGCATTTAATCAGACAACAGCAGGTGTTACTCCCCTAGGGCTCATGACTTCCCCCCCTATAGGGTTTTTACTAGGTCTTCAGTACCAGGCAGGCTTACCCTCCCATGGAGCTGGCCTCCGGCCTTAAGATGTGCCAGCCAGGCCAAATGGGCCAACTGGGACAATAGTGACATGGCTATTGTTGGGGAAACAAATTGCTCTCTAATTGCTTAATATAAAATCAACACTGGGGCTGGGAGGATGGCTCAGTGCAAACATGAGGACTGAGTTCAGATCCCCAGCACCCATGTCAAAGCTGAGTATAGCAGTATGCTCTCCCCATGTACTGGGGAGATAGAGACAGAAGGATAGCCTCGCAGGGTAGCCAAAGGAGTGAGCTTCAGTTTCAGTGAGAGACCTTATTTCAAAGACTAAGGTGAACAGTGATTGAGGAAGCCATATTCAGTGTTGACCTCTGACTTCACACACATGTACACATGATCACACACACCCCATCAATCAACAGCCCACCCTGTACACCGTTTGGGTTCTCTGTTCCCTGCAGCCTGTGTTCCCATGCCAGACCATCACCTGGGTGGGTTGCAGAGCAGGCTTTGGGCTCAGGAATAGGCACTCACTCTACCCACATCTGAGGTGCCGTCTAGGCAGGGTGCTTGCAAACTAGGCATTGTCTTCCTCTGCTTCTCTTTGGGTTGTGGATCCTCCCTCTTCCCTGTTTCCACCCCCAACTAAACAAAGAACATATATGGTCTCCAGCCCACAGACGCTTCCCTTAAGTTTGACTATATTATGATATGAAAGCTAGATGTATTCAGTAGGGGCTCAGCTTGGAATGCTGATCTTTGCCTGACTGGCAGTGCTAGAAACAAGCAGTGCCCTCTGGGCAGAGGCTGCCACCTGCAGCTCCCAGTCATGAAAACCACTGCCTGCTGTGCGCTGAGTTAGTACACGTGGTAGGGGAGCTGCATTCCACTCACCTTCCACTTCTGATGTTTTCAACCCAAACAGGGCTGATCAGAGAAGACTGGGGGAAGATGCTGGGAGAGAAAGCCTAAAAACACTTTTTATACCCCAAAGTTAGGGGACACTGTAGAAAGAAGGGCCTTCTGAAATAGAGATAAAAGGAAAATTGATACATGATTGTTCACGAACTCTGAATGATTTTGGACAGTTATGTGCCTGATGGCTTCCAAGATCACAGATATTGGCTCTGAGTCTGCAGTGCACCAGGCATCACACTTAGGGTCTTACAAGCTTCCTCTCCTCTATTTACAGGTGAGGAAAGGGATGCACAGAATTAAATAACTCCCAAAAAGTCATGCAACTAGTGGGTGGTAGAGAAATATTGGATTGTAAAGCCAGAGCTCCTCATGCCAGGGGTCACATTCCTTTATGTCTGTGTGACCCATGTGTAAGCACAGGTGTTGGAAATGTGAGCGGAGTATGAACCATTCAACCATAATGCACGTTACTCTTGACAAGGAGCGTGGTTTTTCTCTGTGTCGTGTCATATTTTTCTATGTCTCTTTTCCTACCTGTTGTATTGGCCCTTGTACCCAGCCTGCCCAAGCCAGTGGACCATTGAGTGACATTATCTTTCACAGTGAAAGCATGTAGACTCTGGTGGGTCCCTCCTATGGCCAACCCAAGAGTCTTGTTCTTAAGGGCCCTGCTGGGTGCCTGGCCACAGGGTTGCTGCTGAGACTGGCACCAGTCAGCTTTGTCACCCTGGTGTTTAACCTTGTCTCTAGTCATTACTCCTGCTCAACCTTTCCAGGGATCCTGATGGCCCATCTGCTGCCACAGAGCCTCATTCCAGGACCATCACACCCTGGGGTGGCATTTGGGTGTCCCTGGTGTTTCCTCCCACATGGCAGGGATCTCACTTGGGGAGGGACAGTGGACCAACCTAGATCACCAGGCCTCAGGGATCTCTCCAGGAGAGGATAGTAAGCAACCTCAGATACCAATCATCAGGGGAGAACTGTGGACAAACTCAGATACCAAGCCTCAGGTGGTATTTCCAGCTCTCACATGGCTTCTGGTGAGCCATGGTGGGAATAGGAAGGCTATGCCAGGGAGGAGAAAGTGCAGTGTTGGTGTCTGAGTCCCAGGCTCTGTCTCTTCTCACTTTTGAGCTTCAGGGTTCCTGGGAGATGGGAAAATGGAGGAAGGAGCTGAGTCAAAGATGGTCTTCTGGACCTTCAGTGCTCCTGCCCTGGGTGCCTGGAAGCCAGCAGGGCCGCTCCTGAAGTAGAAAGAACACAGAGGGTGGGAGATGACCGAAGCAAAACTTGTCCTCAAGCTCTGGGAATATAAGTTGGTGTCATGAGTGAAGCCAAGCAAACGTGAACATGTGGGATGGCCCTGTCCCTCCCCTTTTCCCTATATGCCAACATCTTGGAAGAATGCATCCCTGCCTCCTGGTTCTAATCATATCCTGTCTTGGACCCTACACCCAGCCTGTCCCAGTTTCTGCTCATCGGATCTTGGCTTCACCCTCTCGTTCTGGATCCTGAATGTCTGCAGGCTGCAGGTTGAGGACACCCTTGCCCAGGTCCTGGAATACCTGAACAGACTCTGCAAGGAGCCCTGGTGAGTGGGAGAACATGGGAGGTGTGGTCCAGGGCAGAATGGTGCTTCCTTGTGCTGAGGGGACTGTGCCAAGGACTCGGGAGCTCGTCGCTGTCCTCAGCCTGAATATAGGTCACACTTATCCACCTTGTAAAATTTGTTATACTTGGCCACTTGAGACTTCAGGTACTTGTTAGGACACACAGTTTCACATCTCATGGCACAGCACAGGATGTCTTTTTGTCTAGGACACCCTCATGTGCTGGGGAGAAGGGAGTGTAGGAGGCTGGAGAGACAGGAGACCCATGGGGGTAAGCTCAGCTCACTGCTAGCATGGTTGTAGGATCTGTGATAGTTCTCCCTGTTTCTCTAAGATTCAGTGTCCACATCTGTGGAGAGGTCCCCGAGGCCTCTGCAGGACTTTTATTACCATGAAGACCCACAGTATACTCATTGTGCAGGGGCCAGAAAGGACTGCCTGAATTGAAAGGGTGATGTGAGCCCCACGGTGTCAGCTGCCCTCCTGGGTTCCTGGCTGGAGCACTTTCCTCTGCTCCAGAGCCACATCCCCAGTGTCTGCCCCACAGGCACCTGGTGGACTTGGCACCTTCCCTTCACCATCCGTGTTCACTTTCTGCAGCCTACATCCACCCAGAACCCAAGATCACTGCCAGACCCCTATCAGCAGCCCCCACCAGGTCCTGACCATCCTACCCCTAAACAGGAATGGGTTGAGCTCACTCCCTCGTCTCTCTCATCGCTCCCATCAATATTACCACCCTTGTCACCTAGGCCATCGGTTCCCTGCCTCCACTCCTGCATTCCTGCCCATCCTGTGTCCCCACAGTAACCCAGATAGGCTGCCCAGCCACCAGGCTCCAAGGGATCAAGTTTTGTTTCAAGAGTTTCTCCAAGGGGAACAGTGAGGCTGCTGAGGGGCTTGGTTGGGTAATGGTTATGATTCTGTTCTCTTTTTTCAAGTCCCCCCCCCCCAGGGAGACACCCCCAGGTGGTCAGAGAGCAGCATCCTCGGTGGCTAGCTTCTCTCTAGCCTGCACTGGGGCAGCTCAGGATGGAGGATCTGCCGGGTCCTTAGGACCGTGAAGCCTCTGACTTCAGTTTAAGGAACAAGTCCTAGCCTGAACTGCAGCAGGCTCTTTTGGGGAAGGAAACCATAGGTCCTGAGGATAACAGTCAGACTGGTTTCCAGAATGAACTGGGCATGCGTGGCTCCTGCAGGTGGCAAATAAAAAGTCTATTTTTCCCATTTTGATGAAATACAAGACCCACAAGGAGGTTTCACTGCTATTCATTACCGCAGGGACTTGGGGATGTCACAGAGGATGTCAGACACCAGGCTCAGTGTCAGGCAGCTATGGGTTCAAATCATGTATAACTTCTCACTTGCTCTGTAATACGGACAGATAGCTCAACTCCCCTGACCATCAGTTTCCACCCCTGAAAAATGGGACTAGGGACAATGCTCAGGTCCACTGGCAAACAGGATAGCATCTGCTTGAGAGGCCCAGTGCCCAGAGGCAGACCCTAGGGCCAGCGTCTGTGGACAGAGCATTTACTAAGGATTATGTCCCCATACAAGCAGGACTGGGAAGAGAGGAGGCCAAGCAAAGAGCCCTATCAGGCCCTGTCCGCAGGCTGCTCTGCTCAGGCTCCTGCACCCCAACCCAGCTTATCTCAACCTGAGATAAGAGAGCTTGCTTTTTATCTTCCCACACAAGGTCTCCCAAGGGCAGAGGAAAGGATGGGAGATTCCGGGCATTTCTGGCTCCCTGCTCATGGGAGTCTGTGAGGCTGTCTGCTGAGGTATGCAGGAGCTCTGAGGGGCTTACCTGGAGGCTATCAGGGTCATAGTGAGGTTAGGGCACTGGCCTGTAGATACGCAGCTTGGCCATGTTGGCCCTGGAGTGGTCAACCCCAGTCAGTTAGACCTTGAACAGCTGGGCTTGAGACTCCTGAAGTCTTCTAGTGTTCTAGGCTGGGATTCTGTTGTTTCCTGAGAGTCCTGTGTCTTTCTGGAGGCCCAGCATGCTCCCTGGGAAGGATGCAAGCTTGGATGAGGCTGGACTGGGCTGAGCTGATTCTGCTGGGAAAGGGAGCTGCAGCCAGACTCTCACCAAGCTCCACTCATAATCCTGTCTCACAGTGTTGTTGTACTTTCCTGGGGAGGGGTGGCACCCAGATGCGCCCACTCCACCATGGATGAGATTTTTGGATGATGGAATAGACTGAGTAATGATCACCCATGTTCTAATCCCTGGGGCTGAGTACAGAAGAGCCCCATGCCCTAATCCCTGGGCCTGTGTGTACAGAGGCCATTTATGAGGGATCAGGTTGTTGTTTTTTACTTTGATGACTTCACGAAAGTGATACTCATTAGAAAACCTACTTTGGGGGCTGGAGAGATGGCTCAGCGGTTCAGGAACTTGTCTCCAGGGCCTAAGGCCCCTGGTTCAATTCCCCAGGACCCACATATGCCAGACCCACAAGGTAGTGGCCCTAGTGCTCTCTCTCTCTCTCTCTCTCTCTCTCTCTCTCTCATCTCTCTGCTTGAAATGAATAAATAAAATATTAAAAAAAAGAAAATCTGCTTTGGGTTAACAATTCGGATCTCCTGGGACTGCTGAGGCTCCTGGCCAGTCCCCGAACATTTTATCCACCCAACACCCACCACACATTGCCTCATACTATGTGGCTAGGGCATTTTTGACTTAAGGTATTTTCAACTTTCAGGGATGTTAGCCCTATTATAAGTCACAGAGTGTCTAGATGTCCTTCCAGGCGTGAGAGGACTTTGTAGATATGATCAAGTTGAGGACCTTGAGATTCAAGAATTATCCTGGAATGTCTATGTGAGGTAATCTCCACGGGTCCTCAGGTGAGGCTGAGAGAGTTCAAGACAGAGCATCAGAGAGGGCAAAAGCAAGGTAACAAACCCTCATCTCCAAGATCCTGGAGGAACACAACCTAGCTGACACTGATTTTAACCCCGTGAGACCTACGGAGAAGGATGTCACAGCCATGAGCTAGTCCATTCATGTGTTTAAACCACTAGCTTAGCGGTGATTCTGCTGCATGGCAAACCTTGTTAGGGAATAGGATGGTTTCACCTCATTGTGGCCTCATGAAGCTACGTCGTGCAGACATTCCATGATAGGAGTCATGAGGATTAGTGGCTCTCAGCCCGCCTTCTGTGCGGTCCCTACTAGAGCTGCTTCCTGCAGAAAGAGAGGTTTCTCAGACACTCTGGGATTCATTCAAGCCACCAGCTAACAAGCTGCCTCTCCCATTTCCCAAACCTTTCCTTGGCTCTGCACCAGCTCTTCTCTGCCTGCTAGGCCTGCTGGTGTCCAGGGTCTCTCTCTCCCTCTGCACAGCTCTGGGCTCCATGCTCAAGTCTGGCCTGCCTGTTTCTCTCCATCCTACCATATCCACCAAAAGTTCTGCCCCAGGGCTGTCTGCAGACAACCTCTTAGCCACCACCCCCCTTCTCTCCACCCCACTAATCTTGCCTGACTGCTTCTTGGTGCCAAGATGTGGGGCTGAGCAGGCGCTAAGGGAGACGAGCAGGTAAGGAGGTATGGAAGAGAGAAGCTTAGGAAGGAGAACGAAGATATGGGGTTGCTTTGGCCATGTGTGACAAGCCCGGTGACAGGACCACCAGTGGTCAGTGTAGGGGCTGGGTCCCATCCTCCCAAGCACAATGCCTGTTCTGTATACATAGTTCTGGGTGCCATACTCAGAGTGGGTGGTCCTGTTTGGCTCCTAGAAGAGCTATGACCTCCTCAGAGCTCAAGGCTCTGTTAGAAGCAAGGATGTCAGGCCAACTGGCTCTGTAGGAATGAACTATGGGAAAGAACTGAGAATATTTCTTATGTTGCCTTACTAATAACTTTAGTGATATTGTGATGAGATGCACAATTCCTTACTTGTAACTTGCCCTAAAGCGAAATCTTACAACTATGCGATCCACCCATTTTAAACAATGTGGCTGGTTTTGTCTTCCTTGGTGCACCTTCGGCCTGAACAGCACAGAACACCAATATTGACAAGCAACGTTTAGAGATGCTGGCTGATCTTAAGAGATGCTCTCTGCTCCTCTCCTGGGGGCCTGCTTGGACTCTCCACTCAGAACAAACATACATGCATAAGAAGAGCTGAGCACAGCCTTGAAGACAACAGTTGGGCTTAATGCGATTGCTCTTGGGGTCAGAGTGTATGTGTGCTCTGGCTCAGCAGCTCATACCCCTAAATCCCTTCCTTTAACAAATGTTTATGGATTATCCAAAGTCAAAAGTTCCTTACCCTTTGCTCCTGCAATGTGCTACTTGTTCAATAAAAGTGCCCATGAGTGCCTGTGTGCGGGAGAGAAGCAGCCATGACCAGAGGGACAGGACAGGAGCAGTGGTGACAGCAGACGCAGTGGGTTTTTCAAAAGTATTTTATGTATTTATTTGAGAGGGGAGGCGGGATAGGCATGCCAGGGCCTCCTGCCACTGCGAACAAACTCGAGATATTTGTGCCACTTTGTGCATCAGATGCAACAGCTTTACTAATGCCTTGAACTAAACTTCTCTTCCATTTTTTTCTTCCTCAGGCTGCTGTGAGAGGCAGCTCGCCCACTCCTGAGATGGGGCTACCAGGAGTTAGCTCTCCTACCTCTTGGGCTCTGCTCTTAGAAGCAGGTTACCCACTTCTGGATAGGAAAGTTCTAGAAGTTAATCTTCTCTAAATTCAGGGCTATGCCCCCCCAAATAGGGCAGGTCTGCAAGAAATGAATACCAACTCCACCTCCATCAAGTTCTCACAGGAAGAATCTCCAAAGCCCCACCATAGTGAGGGAACTGAACAAGGCTATTGATGTTGTGTTTGCCTGTCAGTAGAATGGGCTGGTGGTCCCTGCTGAGTGAGTGCTCCATGAGCCCAGGCTGGGGTTCCCCAGGCCCTAGAGAGACCTGCCAGGGTGCTGAGTGGGGTGCGTGGAAGGGGGGCTAGCAGCCTCAAGTATCCTGGTCCATTTCATTGGTGTCTCTCCTGTTTGAGGAGAGCCGAGATAATTATAGCTAGATGTACTAGACATCAAAAGACAACAACTTTGGCAAGAAAAAGCCAAGTCCTTTTAGTAAGTGATCCCTCTTACCACACCCGACAGCCCTAGGGTGAGGAATGCCTCTTCTTATTTTGCACATGGAGAAACTGAAGTTCAAAGCAAGCGAGTAGTATATATACCTTAGGGCACCCCACTCTGATTTGGGATGGAGCCCCATTCCTAGTCAGGGCAGGCTAGCTCTGGCAGGTTCATCCAACCCTGGGTTAGGCAAACCTCAGGCTGAGTTTCCCTTTCAACCTCAGCCCAGCAACCTGCTGCTTGGCACACCATGTGAACTACCCTGCTTGGCCATGCCCAGGCCTGCAGGTCCCACTTTGCAGACAAGAAAGCCCAGCCAGGAGAGGTGGGTGCACACAACCGTGTTCCTTAGCCAGCAGTAGCTCCAAGCTATAGCCTCCCAACATAGGGTTCTGGATACTAGTAGATGGGTACATATTCCACATTCCAACTCTGAGCCCTGGTGTCTCCCATTAATTACCCCTGTAGGGTTGTAATGATAATTTAATCTCAGGTATCTACCCAGCTTCCTCATGGTACCTGGTGGGCCACAATTCCTGACCTCTTTCTCCCTACTAAAGATAGCTGTGGTGTGGTGTCTGGGAGGGTTCAAAAATGCACGACTGTAAACACCTATTGAGTGTGTCTTAGGGTTTACTGGTGATGGATATAGTAGCTGCTTGCCTGGAGCTTACACTCCATTACAGGAGACACTCAAAATAAGTATGACACCAAGTGACTGCAAGTTGTAGTGAGGAGTATGAAGGTAGGGAAGAAACAAAAACCAGGGGAGAGGTACTGGTTAGAGTGGTCCCTACCGAGGGAGGTCCAGACTGGGGGCCCTACCGTGGTTTGATCCAGGTGTTCCCCACAAACAAATGAATGTGTTCTGATGGATCGATCCTCAGCTGATAGCAGTTTGGGTTTTACAACCTCGATGGAGCTGTGTTGTTGGGGGCGGGCTTATGGAGTTATAAGCCAGCTTCCCCTTGCCAGTGTTTGGCACACCTTCCTGCCGCTGTTTGCAGTGCTGTGGCGGAGGTGATGTCCACCCCTCTGCTCATGCCATCGTTTTCCCTGCCAGAATGGAGTCTCCCCTCGAGTCTGTAAGCCAAATAAACCCATTCCTCCACAAGCAGCTTTTGTTTGGGTTCTTTCTGCGCAGCAACAGAGCAAGTTGACTACAACAAGCTGGCCATGTAGAACAAGGGCCAGGAGGGTTCCAGGTGAGAGAGCAATGTTCACAAAGGACTTAGGGCAGAAGTGATTTGGGGGTATTCAGGACTAAGCAGTGAGAGAGGGGCATTGGTTATATCAGAGATTAGCAAAGACCCAGCTATGAGGACCTAGTGACAGGTTTGTAGTTGTAGATAAAATTGTAGATATAGGTTTGAACAAGAAGTGGTATGCTATTTAAGTTTTGAAGAAACAATATGGGGACTAGAGATGTAGCTTCATTGGTCAAGTTCTTGCCTGGCATGCACAAGGCCCTGGGTCTGATCCCTGACACTTATGAATCCAGTGTGGTGGTGGGTGCAGGCCTGTAATCCCAGCACTCAGGAAGTAGAAGCAGGAGGATCAGGAATGCAAGGTCATCCTAGGTTACATAGTGGGTTGAAGGCTAGCCTGGGCTCTGTAAGGCTTGTCTCCAAACAAACAAGGCTAGAAAGAATTTGTAAGTTCATAACTAACTTGAGTTGAAAGCTTTTCAGTTGTACGTGAGGAAACTGAGGCTAGAAGTGGGGAGCGGGTTGTTGGGTCATACTTTAAAATGGCTCTTGAACAAGGCTCAGTGTGCCTTCCCTTGATGGTTGGCAGAAGCCCCAGCATGGGCACTGTCACAGTCTCCTTCCAGGACGAGGAACCACGCTAGCATCCTCCAGGTCTTCTTAGCCAAACTCAGGGCTGGCCTCCAGCCGCTGCAAACAAGCTCCAGATGCATGCAGCACTTTGTGCATCTGCTTTATTTGGGTGCTGGGGAATCAAACTCCGAGCACCTTAACCACAGGAGGCATCTCTCCAGCCTCTCAGCTCCAACTTTCATCTTTCCCTGTGGATCTGCCTGGTGTGGGCCTTCATAGAGAGGGATCCTGGCATCATGTGGTCCATGGCCCACTGTGAAGGCTGCTTCCCCTTGGCAGGATGCCTCAGAGATCCCTCTGCATTGTCACTTCCATCACCCCTCATAATGGACGATGCAGCATTCATCTGTCTGTTAAATTCAAACACGGAAACATGGATGGCTTTGGGGTCGTTTGCCGTTTTAGATACTGATGTGAGCTTTTGTTCACTTGAGTCCTGGTTCTTTGGCATATGGTCCTAGGAATGGATTGAAGGGATTCTGTGATAATTTTATGTTGGACGTTTTGAGCATACAGCACCTCTCTGAACCCCGGTTTCCCTGTCCCTAAATTGATGGTGATAATAGTAGCCATCAACAGGGCAGAAAGGGCTCCGGGTGTCAGGAGAGGCTGACAGGTTGGGAGAGAAGGGCAAGGGACAGGGATCTCTTATGCTGAGCTGGGCACCTCTGCCCCTGAGCCAGTGGGTTCTTCAAGGCTTTCTGTCCTTTTGTGTCCAGGAAGCTGGCTCTCCAGAACTCCCTTCCCCAAGGCTCCTGTGATTCCCATCCTAGGAGCCCCTCCCATTGCTAGTGTGGGTTCCCTCACCTGCTGGACACCCCTCCTGCCCCTCCTTCCTTGGGAGCTGCTCAGACTTGGCAAGATGCAGGGCTTCCAAAACAAATTAACAGAGAAGAATTCCCATTCTCTTACCTGCCTGGTTGAGTGCAATGTGCGACTCATAACAGGAGATGGGGTGGCTTAGAGGGAGGAGAGATCCAGCCACAGTGAGACCACTGAGAGGGGAGCTCCAGACTTGCTTCCGAGCAACAGTCCCTGCAGGAACCTCCCTCCCTCCCTCCCTTGTTGCCTCCCCAGGTCTTGGGGTGGTCCTCATGACAACTGTTTTCAGATCTTCTTTGTGAATCCAAGACAGAGCCTGGCCCCAGGGCAGCCACCAAAGAGTGGCAAATTATCTTTGGGAAATTATCTCTCTGAGCCTCAGCTTCTGTATTTCTGGGCTAGAAGCTATGTGCCCTCTTGGTTGGGTTTTGATCACCATGCCAGCACAGGGCATGGTGGTGTAGAGGGGAATTGGCTGCCCAGGGTTCTCAGGAGAGAGCTGAGATCCTGTGAGCGAGGCAGGCAGGAGAAAGGCAGAGGAAGCCTCTCCCAGGTCAGGTTCAAGAGCAGTCAAGGCATGTGAGGGAGGGTATCTCTTGTCCCCTGCATTGCATCAGGAAGTCACTGGCTACTTGGCAGTGCTTAGTGGTATTGGGGTGCTGTCTCCCAGGCATCCCTATTGGGGCAGGGGCTGGTGCTGAGGACCCAGCACCCTTAATGGGGATTGAAGTACAATGACTCCTGAGGCCTCAGTGAGAAGCCTTTGCTTCATCTTCCAGGACTCACTGTCCTCGCTGGATCTATTTGAGGAAATCCCTTCCACACATGCTCTTTGTGCCCAGTGCCCAGTGGACCATCATGGTCTGTTAGATCTCTGGAACTCCATGGGAGGGGTCCTTCCTGCCTGGCCTGGCCCATGGCAGAAGATTGGCCTTTGTGTCCCGTAATAACCCTTTCTCCAGGGCTCACAGAGCAGTGGCCATTATTCTTGCCTCTTGCTTCCTGTTCCCCAGGGTCAGCTAGGCTGGACTTCCCCAGAGGTGACTGTCCCCTCACTGACCACTGACTGCCACACTGGCAGTTCTGTTCAACCAGTGCCATGTGTATGCATTCTGCTTGTGAAAGGGTACAAGGTTCCAGGTGTGGTGTTTTGAATATGAAATGTCCCCCATAGGCTTGTGTGTTTGAATGCTTGGTCCCAGATGGTGGCGCTGTTTAAGAAGATTGTGGAACCTTTGAGAGCCTGTGGAGCCTTGCTGGAGGAAGTGCATCTGGGGGGGGGGCAGGCTTGAGGTTTTATAGCCAGCCCCACTTCCTGTTCATTCTCTGTGTCCTGACTGATGCCATGTGACCAGCTGCTTCATGCTCCTGCCAACATGCCTTTCCCACCATGAAACTGCCCATCAAGACTGTAGGCCAAAGCTGGGCGTGGTGGTGCACACTTTTAATCCCAGAATTTGGGATGCAGAGGTAGGAGGATCGCTGTGAGTTTGAAGCCACCCTGAGACTACATAGTGAATTCCAGGTCAGCCTGGGCTAGAGTGAGACTCTACTTCGAAAACAAAACAAACAAACAAAAAACCTCTAGGCCAAAATAAAGCCTTCCCTTAAGTAGCTTCTAGTTCAGTAGTTGATCCCAAGGAGAAAGTAACTAATCTACCAGGTGAGTTCAGAATCCTACCGCCAGGCTGCTTTCTCAGAGCTCCACGGAGGGCCAGCATTGACATTACTCAGAGAGCAATGTCAGCTCTGTCTTGGGAAGCTGGGTGTGGTCAGGAAGGTCCCCTTCAGTGGGGGACTCCTGGGGTCTGTTGGCTGAGGACACACAGGGCCCTGAGCCGCCTGGCCCTGGATCCTCCTGGATTCTCAGGAAAGCTTGTGAAGGAAGGAGCTGGAATGACAGCTAATCTTCCCTTGTACTCGCTGCCCTTTCTCTGTCGTCACAGTGCTGACTAGTCTCCTGACTAGAAGTGGTATGGTTGCTGTATTGGTTGATTTCTCGTTGCTGTCACTACTGTAACCAAATACCTCACAAGAAGCAACACAAGGAAGGAAGGGCTTGTTTTGGCACAGTCTCTGCCATGGCAGCAGGAGCTTGAGGCAGCTGGTTACATTCACCCCACAGCAAGGAAGCAGACAGATGAATGCTGATGCTCAGCTTGCTTCCATGGGATGGTGTCACCGGTTAGGATCTAGAAAGTCCCTCACAGAGATTTTGTTGCAACAGATTTGCTTTCTCAGTGAGTCTAAATCCTGTCAAGTTGACAATCCAGATTAACCATTACAGTCCCCATTTCATAGATGAGAAAACTGAGGTTTGGGTCAAACAAAAGTTGTCCAAGGTCAAGTGGTGAATGGTAGGGCCTGGGTTCAAAGTCAGTCTGTTGTGGTCGGCATTAGGTGAGGTGCGGATGGAGCTGTTCTTGTCACTGACTTACTCCCAGGCCCAGGTCATCCTGCTCCTGGGTTCTTTAGGCTCCCACACCTCACCTATGCCTGGCTGTGGGAACATAGCCTGTCCCTCTGTTGCATTTTAAAGAAGGGAAACTGGAAACCCAGAGAGGGCACTTAACCTGCCCCAGAGCACACAGCAAAGCTAGAGCTGAGCTTGCTCAAGGGTCTTTCACCTCTTGACTGGCCTTTGGGCTTCCAGCCAACCCCAGGCTTGGCCCTGCCTGCCTGAGCACCCAGAGACAAGCCTGTGGCCTTGCAGGGTGGAACAGGACATTCTGCAATCACAGGCCGAAGAGCCAGGGCCAGGCTCCCTGGGCCCAATCTCCCAAGCTTTGTGCTCCAGTGAGTAGGGAGACCTTCTGTGCATGGCCATTGACTTCCTGTTTCTCAATGCTCTGTCCCTCACCACTGTCTCCATCCACCTCTCTGCCCTTTCCCTGTCTGCTCACACTCAGCCCTCACTGTCCTGCTGTGCAGGCTGGGCCCTGTGCATGGCCTTGGCGGGGCTCTGCTGGGACCCTGCCTGCCCTTGTCCTCCTATACCTTTGGGCCCAAGCCCACTCAGCCAGGAGCTCCTCCCCACTTCCAGGGGCATTGGTGTTTCTTCATTAGCGCCCAGGTGAAGCAGCAGGGGAATGGCTGAGATCAGCCCCACTCTCTGCCATGTCTGGCTACATGGGTTCCAGGTGCTCAGGTGAGTGCTGAGTAGTGGAGTGACAGGCTGGGAACATCACCTTCTGTGCAGAGGGGCTTCCTGCCTATTGACCTAGAACTATCTGCCAGGTTTTGCTTTAGGCACCCAAGTTTCTATGATCCCAGAAATAATAACGACTATTATTATTAATTTTGAGACAGGTTCTTATGTAGACCAGGCTGGCCTTGAACTCAAGATGTAGCTGAAGATGATCAGATGGATCCTAATGCTCTTATCTCCTGAGTGCTGGGATTACAGGCATGCCCACACCTGTTTTTTTGCAGTGCTGCGGATCAGGGCTTTGTGCATGCTAGGCAAGCACTTTACCAACTAAGCTACAGTCCCAGCCCCAGGATTTATAGCTCTTTTTAAAAAGATATTTTACTCATTTATTTATGAGAGAGAAAGAGGGAGAGAGAGAGAAAAAAAATGGGCTCACCCAGGCCTCTAGCCACTGCAAACTCCAGATGCATGCACCCCTTTGCGCATCTGGCTTTAAGTGGGTACTGGGGAATCAAACCTGGATCCTTAGGCTTTACAGGCAAGCGTCTTAACCACTGAGCCATCTCTCCAGCCCCTGTTCTTTTTAACAATAACAACAAAGTAGCTGCGTTAGCCCTTACCAAGGGCTGATCAAAGCCTGTTCCTTATAGTTAGTAATACAACAGTGCTTACTTTAAAAATGACAGCAGATAGCCTGGCATTGTAGCTCCTGGCACTCAGCAGTTGAAGCAGGAGGATCAGCCAAGAGTTGGTTAGCCTACTCTATAGAGTGATAGCCTGTCTCAATAAAACAGTGAAACAAAACTAAATTGATGGAGTGTACGGCCCTTGGGGAAGAGGCCATGTCTGCTTGAGCTCTCTGTTCTGAATGGCAGGGACATAAGCCCAGAAGAGCCACAGGGGGCGGACAGGAGGAGAAAGAAATATCACCATGCTTTGGGCAAGGCCGTGTAATTAGCAAACCCTCAGCAATAAAATATTTCGTCTCGGTGTAATTGTGAAGTAATTATGTGGCATGGGTTGTGTATTAATCGTGTTGATTAATTACACTCAGGTAGTAATTAAACATCTGCTTCATAATCATGTGCAGCCTGAAGCGTAACTTATACATGCACACAAACACAGAAGCACATGTGTGTGCCATGCCGAGCTCCTTGGTCTTCACACTCGTCAGTCGTGTGTGTGTGTGTGTGTGTGTGTGTGTGTGTGTGTGTGTGTGTGAGAGAGAGAGAGAGAGAGAGAGAGAGAGAGAGAGAGAGAGAGA